>JAJAGP010002845.1:0-95464 GCA_025084515.1 Ancistrus triradiatus
CCTACGGCCACGAAATTCGGCAAGTTTGGTCCCGGGTGCAATCTGAGGTGATATGTGATACCAACGAGCCCCATGAGGACCCTGGGTGGGCACTGGGGCCCCTGGGTGGGCCAATGACTGTAACTCAGTCAGTTGTAGACCTACGGCCACGAAATTCGGCAAGCTTGGTCCCGGGTGCAATTTGTGGTGATATGTAATGCCCATGGGGCCCCATGGACCCCGGGTGGGCACTGGGGCCCCTGGGTGGGCCAATGACTAAATCAGTCAGTTTTCGACCTACGGCCACGAAACTTGGCAAGTTTGATCCCGGGTGCAATCTGAGGTGATATGTGATGCCCATAGGGCACCTGTAGACCCCAGGTGGGCACTGGGGCCCTTGGGTGGGCCAATAACTGTAACTCAGTCAGTTTTTGATCTACGGCCACGAAATTTGGCAAGCTTGGTCCCGGGTGGAATTTGAGGTGACATATGATGCCCAAGGGGCCATTGCAGAGTGACAACCACACTCGCATTTTCTTCACGAAATGCACCTCTCTAGTTATTAGTGTAGTTCCATTCACTTGCATGGCATTTTTTTAAAACTGCCCTAACTCGGTCAATTTTTGAGCTACAAAAACGATACTCGGCATGGTCGGACCTGGGTTCACCTTGACCCATCTGGTCAAGTTTCTCACAGATTGCCTTCTTTCTACACTTTCTATCATTATCTAAATATCACTTCATTCATTCTGCCAGTAGCTAGAGTGCACACTCTAGCCTTAAGTGAACATCGATTAATGTACTTTTTAACTGAACAAATGTGTCTAAAACCCTGATGCCTTCACCTAGAAACTCCATTTATACTCCAAATGGTAGAGATACTTCCCCTTCATAATTCATCAAAAGATTGCATCTCTAAACAAATTTTTCGAGTTATGATCATTTGTTCAGATAATTGATTGGTTACATATTTCTCGAGTTACGAACATTTGTTTGAGAGGTCCAAAATCACTTGAAACTGACTTTGTACATATGGACTTTCAGTCACTTTTTCGTGGAACAAACGTGTGTAAAATCATTATACTTTCACCTAGAAGCTCCTTTTAAACTTTAAATGGTAGAGATACTTCCCCTTCATGACACATCCAAATATCTCGTATTCAACATATTATTTTTCGAGTTACGATGATTTGTTCGGGACTACATAGTGATAAGGCTCTCATTCACTTTCATTTTCATGTCGTTTTTAACTTGTCATAACTCGGCCATTTTCTCATCAATCCACACGTTTTTTAGGTTACAGCGATCAGCAAAGGGGTCCTCTCCGACACAAGCAATAAGCGATAGGTTAATTATTTTTGGAGTTATGACCGTTTGTTTGAGAGGTCTGACACAGAGAGTTTACATTAAACATGGCTGAGGACAGACGCTGTGTCTCCCCTCTCTCACACACACACACACACACACACACACACACACTTGCAGGCCACGCCCACAGACTCACAGCTGCTCTCATTCAAACAGACGGGCACTTCGGAGCTGAAACTACACCCATTAGTATGGAGTGACAACACTATCTTTAATGCCAGAGCGAAAAATCAGAAACGACAGCGCAAAATGAAAAAAACTTAAAATGGAGCAACACCAACAACTGTACGTTCCAAAGCAGCAGCGCGTTTTGGTTCTGTGCACGTTTCATTGATTATTAGGTCCATTGCTTGTATAGTAACACAGAGGGCACAGAGGTAGCTGGCAGGACAGTTTTCGCCCTACAGCCATGAAATTTGGCAGGCTTGGTCCCAGGTGCAGTCTGAGGTGACATATGATGCCCATGGCACCCCTCTGTACCCCGGCTGGGCACTGGGGCCCCTCGCGGGTCAAAGACCGTAAGTCAGTCAGTTTTTGACCTACGGCCACGAAATTCAGCAGTCTTGGTTCCAGGTGCAATCTGAGGTTACATGTGATGCCCATGGGGCCCATGAGGACCCCGGCTGGACACTGGGGCCCCTGGCGGGCCAATGACTGTAACTCAATCAGCTTTCAGCCTACGGCCACGAAATTTTGCAGGGATAATCACGGTTGCATTCTGAGGTGACATGTGATACCAGCCGGAACACTTAGGGGCCCCTGGAAAGTCACTGACCATAACTCAGATGGTTTGCGACCTATGGCCACGAAATTTGGCAGGCTTGGTCCCGGGTGCAATCTGAGGTGACATGTGATGCCCCTGGGGCCCCTGAGGGACCAGGATCAGCACTGGGGCCCCTGGCTGGTCATTGACCATAACTCAGTTGATTTTCAATGTACACCAACGAAATTTGGCTGGCTAGGTCCCGGGTCTAATCTGAGGTGACATGTCATGCTTTTGCTGTCATTGAGGTTCCTGACGGGTCACTGGGGCCTCTGGAAAGTCATTGAATGTAACTCAGTCAGTTTTACACTTACTGTTTTGTAGTTCAGCAGGCTTGGTCCCGTGTGCACCCTGAGGTGACTATAATGACTACAGTCGGTTTTTGACCTACATACTCGGTCCCTGATGCACGGTGCAGGAGCACGCACCACCTCAACACACTCATAGTTTCTGCAGGAACTGCACTTTCTAGTTTGTTTTATTATTGGTCAGCTCATATTCATAAGAAACTTTATTGGCTTCAATCTTCAGGGTTGCTATGGTGTAGGTTGGAGACTCATTCGTGTTCTTCATCCTCCCTGCCTGCACTGCTTACTTCTTCTTTACCACTCAAACTTTCAAATTTTTCTAGTAATCCATCGGTGGTTTCCACCCTTCGTATTTGGTCTCAGTTTAAGCGTCATTTTAATTTTATGTCGTCCTCTGTGATGATGCCTATATTAGGTAAAAAATGCAAGAGATGTTTATTAGGTCTTTTTGTGACCTTTATAAAGATGTTGCCTTTTGCAGTTTCACTCAAATATCTACTGATTTTAATCTGCCTCATTCACATTTATTTCAATACTTTCAGATTAGGCATTTTGTTTCTTCCCAATTTCCAAATTTTACTTGTCTTCCCACGGTACGGCCTTGGGAGGACCTTTCGACTCTGTATCTGCTCCAAAATTCAATTATCACTAGGATATATTTGCGTCTTATGGCTTTGGATGTATATTCTCTTAGTAAAAGCAAAAGTGCTTGGGAAAATGAATTGGGAACTGTTTTTACTGAAAAGTGATGGGACAGGGCAATAACTGGGATTCATTCAGGTGCACCTTGTGCCAGACTGCAGTTGATACAATTTATGGTGCATAGAGTTCACTGGTCCATCTATTTAAATTTTACCCTAATGTTTTGGATCAATGTGATAAATGCTCTGCCTCACCATGTCATTTAAGCCACATGTTTTATTTCTGTCCTTCATTGAGTAAATTCTGGTCTGATTATTTCAAGATAATGTCGAAGACCTTAGGCGTCAGTATTGGTGCATGTGGTGGGAATTTTCAAATATGGGAGAACAAAGTCACAGACACTGGTGCTGGAATAACGCAGTAGACAATGTTTATTATCTGCGCAGAGATCAACTCAGATACAACATGCCCGAGCACTTGTATGTGAGTGGATGAAGGAGGTAGAAGGCTTCCCCCTTTTAACTGGTTGTTTACGTGCAGGTTTAAGCATACAGGAAAGTTGTATCAGCAACTCGTCAATTACAAGCTGGGTCTGCTGTCCAGAGATAAAGACCAGATTCTGGTGTACCAACACATAGACAGATAAGGATCTTTATTGACTAGGGTTTCAGGGTCACACTGTTCCCTCCGTAAACTCCATCTTCTTTTATGGCCCTGCTGCTGACCCTGGGCACACATCTGTGTTTTGTACATCTTTACAAAACAACTCATTAGACAGACTCACTTCACAACAGCCATCCCACAGTTATAGGATTACATAACACTTAGGATTTACATTACATTTTTACTTCTATGCAGTAGGATTAAATAACTAAGACAATAAAATTTTTATTCCACACTTCCTCCCTTTGGTCTATTTGATTTGGACACAAGAATCTTCATCCATCCCAAAACATGCCAGCTTTCTGTCAGGGGACTTCATTAGCTCCCCATATATTCCTTTTCCATTAATTACTACTCACAATCAAAGGGAAGGCTGTTGATTAGTATGGGGCATTTCTTATCATATTGAATTCCTGTAATGGTCTCAATCATACCATCTTCCCCTCCTAACGCCAACCTGTTGGCAACTCTTCTGCCAGCTTGGATGCAGCATTTGATACTGAAACTGCCTCTGGAACACGATACTCATAGCACACCTGGCAGCATAAAGGAAACACAAAATAATGATAATAATAAGAAACATGGTGGTAATGTTGACATAAGTATTCCCCTTCCAACCAGAAAAACCATGAACTCCAGTTCCCACCAGAAAAAAACTACCCTGCTCATCGGCTCGAGCAGCAATGCCACATGTTTTTCATTTGGTCTAAGGCCTTTGTTATGTTTTTACCCCTCAGAACAATCGTTTTGGTGGAATGTAAGTGCAAACAATGTTGACCTACCATTACACAAACCCCACCTTCCTTGGCTAAAAGAATATCGAGAGCAATTCTATTCTGTGTGGTCCATTAAACCGTAAGGCAGTTATTTCTTGCTTAAATTCCCCTCAATTGCATCGGTTGTAGAAATTTACGAAACATAGTCAACCTATAAAGTGGACCTTATTTTAATGTTGTTGTCTTACCTTTTGCTACACCCCAACATAGGAAAAAGGATTTCTGCGACCTTTCCCCTTCCCCCAACTAGTCTCATATGCTCTGAGGGGGTACTTTAAGTCCAGTGGGTGCTAGATACGTCAACGCCTATTCCTCCTAACTACCGTTTTGCCCTGGTCCTTCCCATAAAAATCTTTAAGTGTGAGGTCTAGACGTACCAATGCACACCTAGCTCTTTTGATTTACTGGAAAGTACAATGAGCAGTCTATTTCCCACACCACCAGTGCCAATCTGGAATAAAAATGTTCACCCTGGTGTTGTGAAAAAAATTTAACAGTTTTAAAAAAAAGCGTGGCGTTTGGTCCGCGCGCAACGGGGTTTCATTTCCAGAAGCTCCCTTAAGGTCAAAAAGTTCTCACAAACGTCTTTCTTTTCCCCCCAGTCCTACAGATATGGGACATGGTTTTTCGGTTTCGTTGGTATGGGTTACAGAGGTCATAGCGTCCTTTGTCCCTCACATTTCACCATTCACCAAAACCGCTGAACGTATCATTTTGCCAGACACAAAAAGGAAATTGCGGTTTTCCTTTTTTGGACTACTATGGATTGAGGTAGCAGTGGATTCAGGGTTTTTCCTCAAGAAAGCGACGCTCCACTGCTACGTTTTTGTTCTCTTTTAAGCTTTGTTCCATCCCCTTTTGCCAACACCCTCTACGGTGTCATTTATCAGACTGTAGATGAAAGGCTGGCTGCTGGCGTGCGGCATCAGAGCGCACACAAGGCAGTTGTCGTTCCACTATTTTTTTTGTGGGTGCTTTTTTTGCAGTGAAGTTAGCAAATACTTCCAAAAACATATTATCCTTCGGGTTCTTCGTAAACCTGAATAGGATGCTCAGTGATTGAAATCATCCGGTTTTACCAGTAAAGAAGAGTGAACACTGCCCCTCCCACCAATAAGAGGAGGAGGATCATGGACGGCTGGCACCATTATGCAGCCTTTTAGCCTTTAGGCAACCAAAGTCTTGCTTGTTTAGCCCATGTTTACAACTACCTTTTCCTTTTCCTCTAATCCCTTCTTGTTGCCAGCTTGAGTGTTACCGGGGCAGGTCGAATGACCACGTATTCCCGGCCCACTTTTTCCCTCCTGCGGCTATTAAGGGTAGGAAACAGGTTTTTACTTTATGGCAACTTATTTGTGTTCCAGAGATGATTCCTCTTGGCTTTAGGAGCCCCGTTTACAATTACAATGGCTGATATGAATCCAGGGTATTCTCTCTCAGCGATCTTCACAGCCGTGTGGTGTTGTTTTAGAAGCACTTGAAAAGGTCCTTGCCACCTATCAGCTTTCCCAGTTCGATCTCTTTGTAGATCTTTGTAAGAATCCAATCCCCTGGTTTTCACCGTGTTGTTCCCCCCAGTTACTGCTGGTCCTAGGGGAGTGCCTCTTTTCTTTCACCTCCTGTTACACATCAGACACAAAACAGAACACAACCGTAGCAACAATACCTTTGCATGTGATTCATCCTTCCAGGGCTAGTGTCTCCTTAATTTTGGAGTTGCAGGCTGGTGTTTGGTGGGGGTGTCGCCCAAATTATAATTTCAAATATGGGATAGTTTTTAGTTCTAGAAGATGTCCCTTTGTCTAAGAAGCAAGTCCCATACATACTAACGGGAAGGGCCCCTCTACCCCAATTCAATCCTGTCTCATGACAACTTTTGTCAGTCGTTTTTTGTTTAATGGTACCATTTGTTCTTTTCCACCAGACCAGACCCTGCACTCTGAGGGGTGATATGACAATGTTTGTGTAGTGGGCATGCCAAATCACGTCCACTGATGGGGGTGAATACCTTGCCCACAAATAAAATGCGGCGGACCGTTTTATCTCGGACGAAACCTTCCTAGGGAGTCCAAATCCTAGGAATCACCTCCCCCTAGGAGGCATTTTGCCACTGTCAGTGCATCTTGGTGAGTGGTAGGATAAGCTTCCACCCACTTGGAGAACATGTCAATGATCACAAGCACATACTTTTTCTTTTGGCAAGGTGATAATTCAATGAAATCCATTTGCAAATGGTCAAATGGCATGTCTGGTTCTGGGTGCCCTTTAGTATGTTCATGTCTGATTGCTCCTACTGAATTTGTTTTTAAACACATAAGACATTTTTGAGAAAAATTGTTTGAGTAATTAGAAAATCCTTTAGCATACCATTGTGAACTGACCATTTCTACCATACCTCCCTTTGAACAATGGTCCACACCGTGGGCCATTTTCGCAAAATAGGGAAAGTAGAAAGAGGGCAAGCAAGGCTTTCTGTTTGGGCCTGTCCAAATAGTGCCATCAAAGGTGCATCCGGCTTTACGCCAGGCTATGACATCCTTGGCTGTTCTGTGTTTCTGAATTTCCACTGGTGTGATCTGAACAGGCTCCAGTACTACGGCTTGTACAGCAAATGTATTACTACCTATAGCTGCTTCCTTTGCTACTGCATCAGCACTAGCATTACCCAGAGCTTCCTGTGTACAGGCTTTTGGTAGTAGAATGGCATCCAGAAGCGCAGACACTAATTTATGGTGTGCAATAGTCTTACCTGAAGATGTCAGAAAGTTCCTCTGTCGCCAGAGGGTTTCAAAGTCGTGACAGACACCGTAAGCGTATCTGGAATCGGTATAAATGTTCACAGTTTTATCAGTTGCTAACTTACAGGCCTCGGTCAGTGCAATCAACTTAGCTGCCTGTGCTGAGTATTGTGAAGGAAGATTCCCTGAAAGCAAAGTGTGAGTTAGGGTTACGACAGCAAATCCAGTTCTTGTTTCTCCTTTCTGGTTCTTGGAGCTGGAACCATCTACAAAAAGAATAAGGTCAGCATTGTCAAGAGGAACGTCCTTCAAATCTGGGCGAGGTGAGCAAACCAGGTCCAGCTTACACAGACAGTCATGTGGTTCTCCCTCTTGCTCTGTGGGCAAGAGGGTAGCTGGGTTCAAAACTGTACATCGTTTCACTCTAACATTAGGCATCTCAGTGAGCAGAGTGTGGTACTTCAGCCATGTAGCTGCACTAAGATGGGAGGTTTGCTTTTCCAGTAAAATCATGGATACTGCATGTGGAACATGTAACGTGACTGGGGCGTATCCCACTATATCTCTAGATGCCACAACTGCCCTTTCTGCTGCTGCAACAGCCTTCAAACATTGTGGGTAACCTTGTGCCACTGCGTCTAGCTTACCACTGAAATAGGCTACGGGACGCAGTTTATTACCATGATCTTGTAACAAAACAGAAGTCATATAACCATGTTTTTCATCAACAAATTGCTCAAAAGGTTTGTCTGGGTTTGGTTTGGGGTAAATTGCCAATACAGGTTGCATTTTGTAGTAGATTTTTTCAATTCCCTAAAATGCTACCTTCCCCGCTTCTTGTGACCATTGCACCTTTAGTGGTTGCAGTAAGAGTTTTCTTATGAGCCTGGTCATGCAAGCGGAGACACTAAAGATGCATAATTTGGTTAACCACATTCTGCCAGTATCCAGGTCATTTTTTCCAGGAAAGACAAAAGCTGTTTTTTTTTTGTCAAAAGGTTTTGGAATCGAAGCAATGCTTGAAATCCTACTCTGACTTAGGGACTTTCCCTTCTTCAGACAGAGTAATGACCCAGATAAAGTAAACGTCTGTATGTTGTACAACCTGTAAACTTGTCCTTTTGCTCACCTTGTGACCATTTTGTGCTAGGAAATGAAGGTAGAGCAACAGTGTCAGAAGTACATTCATCGAAAGTCGAAGAGAACACACTAATAAATCATCAACATACTGTAACAATGTAAAACTGGCACCAGGAAAGTGAAGCCAGTAAGATTGTCCTTCAGTGCAATCGTTAAAGAAGGAAGGAGACCTCGCATATCCTTGTGGTACTCTGGGTAAAGTATACCACCAGCTTTTCCCTTGAAAATGAGAATGCAACCAACCAATACTGAGAATCCTTGTGTACCCTAAGGCTAAAAAAAAAAAAAAGCATTTGCTAGGTCTATTAACTGAGAACCATTTTTTGTGTCTCCTGGTAAAATCCTGACCTAGGATAAGTATGGGGATTTGGAACTTCTGGAGCTCTAGCATGTATTTGCCCCTGATTTACTCCCTGCAGTCCCTGAACGAAATCTCCATTGTTGGGAGGTTCCTCCAGGGGTTGGATTGTTTACGAACTGGCCAAATTGGGCTAACGACACGGTGTGATGGAATCCGGACATTCCACAATAATTCCTCTTTCCCAAATAAACTATTGAAAACAGGAGTTATTCCATTTCGATGGCCCTTCCTTTTTTTCAGAGGATATTGGCGTTTTTGTACCACGGTCTTGTAATTCACTTTTTGGAGTGATTTTTAATTCGGCGGGAGCTCCCATCATTAAACCTACATCAAAATTCATCATTCATTCGCCCACAAGCGATAGTTTCTATTGAGTCCAAAAGATGTGCTCTCTGGAACCATGCTGACTTTGTTGTGACAGAATTGAAAACGTCTCCGCCTGAGCTTGAAAGGACCAATTAATAGTGCACTTATAAACTTGGTGACTTTCAGAATATTCCCAGAGTGTGGTAGCTCGTGGGTTTCCAATCAAATAATTTGAATGCAATCAAAAAAATTTAAAACAGACATGTCCTTTCCATGTCCTTTCCATTCATTCTTCACACATTTTGGCCAAAACACACGGTGGGGCACCTCCCCTTGATAACCACACCACCTGATCTGGCCTTTCAGGTTCACAACACACACCACCCCACTGTTTTCCCGGCAAACAGGGTTGGGGCAGAGATCAACCCTCTGTATCCTCTGGATTGGAACTCACACAGATGTTTCCAAATCAAACAGGCCAATCTTTCCACACTAGCAAGTTACAATGCAAGTCCTCTGGTTTTTCCTTAAATCTGGTCATACTTAAAGAAGTCCCTATGCAACCATTCAAGATAAGGTACCCAGAGGTCACAGGGTAGACAAATTCCCATCCTGACCACACACGTGGGTGGGGAGATGGAAACTTGCCCACAATTCAAAGTGGTGATGTCAATACCCTCAGGAGTGTGCATGTAAGTTTTTCCAAATTCAAACTTACACATTAGATCCCTAGCTAGCAGATTCACAGGAACAAGTTGGTTGACAATAGGAAAGGCGTTTTTGTAGGGATACACGCTGTTTATTACTAAAATAACAGTCTAGATCGCGTCAGTTGAAAAACTCCGCCCATGGGTATTCCAACCCGCTCCCACTACAAACGTTTTCCTACCAAGATAAGCGCGGTTTTCGGTTTGATCGCACCTTTACGTAAATACAGACATAGTAGCTCCTGTATCTACTAAAAACATTGGGAACACTTTGACCACTAATTTCTAACATAACTGTAGGTAAAGCAGAAAGGTCTTGTCATCACCATTTGATAATTTTTAGAACCAGTCTTACCAGTTTTTCCATTGCGTGGTGGGTTGCACATTCAAAGTGTGTGTGCTTTGGAGCCCATCAACCTCATCCCCTCACCCCCCCTCGAAGAAAGGATCCCTGGGAAGTTCTGTTTTTTCGGTTTCGGGACCAATTTACTGCAATGTGTCCCAATCTGATGGCAAATATAGCACCTGGTAATTGGAATAGTCCCTTTTGTCCCGGTGTTCTGCCACCCCTGCCTCCGTTCCCTCTGCCTCGCCCCCCCTCGCTCTTTCCTCTTCCCCCCTGTTTCAGCTCCCATACTCTGTTTTGTGGCTTCCCAGCACGGCGCACTGGAGCTGATATTTATTGCTGCTCCTTCTCTCGTTCCCTTCCTTCTTTTTCCTGCGTGTTTTTTCTTTCTTTAACTTTTCTGCCAGTCTTTTTTTCAACATGCACTGCAAAAGCATACACAGTCTGCAACCCTGCCTGTGTCTGCTTCAAAACACACAGACAAAGCCATCACGTACTTTTCATTTGTATTTTCCGTCTTAAGTCCATTCAGAAATCTCTCTTTAAAGGTGGTTATCCCAGGCACTTCATATCCGCAACTTGGGTAGTCAACTCCAACTGGCTTATTTTCAGGCCTGAATGCGGGATATGTAACTTTTTTCGAGCCTCGTGCCCCAGGTAAAATTTGCCACGGATTGTCCCATCTTGCTGTTTACACTGCGTCGTCAGCTTGGACAGGTTTCAACCGAACCGGAAAAACATCGGTTTTTTTTATCCTGTCCCCTGAGGAGGCACTGGACCCTCCCTTTGATAAGCGGAGTCTGCTGCTTCATTGTACATTATGTCAGGAATTTTGGTGGAAGGTCACCCCTGCACTTTTGGCCATTGTCCATTCCAGTTTTTCAATCCTGACTGCACATACTCGAGCCAACCTTCATTTAGAAGATGGTTTTCCATCCTCTTACAAGCAGATTCATTTTCGTGACAAAGTTTCTGTCCCCCTTCAGAAAGTCCAGTCGCAGAGCTCCTCAGACAACCACTTGTTTGGTTTTCATGTCCTTGGGGCTATAAGTTCCATGGTCGGAAAACAAAGGGCCTGGTCCTTGTGGTCCCATGACCTGAATATTGGGCATCTGGAATTGGATGCCATCTGGATCAACAGAGGGGTTTTATTTGTAGGAAGAGCATAGGGTGGAGGGTCGTTCGTGACAGGTGGGGCAGAAAAGTGGGTTAATGGTGTTTGGTAATTTCATCACCTCTTCCCGATTTCTCGGAGGCATCTCTGAAAGAGCCAGGATCCTCTCTTCTTTCTTTTTTCTGCTGTTTCATCAAAAGACTGTAGAGACTTCAGCACTGTTTCCAGATCCCCTTCTGATCCTCCATTTTTCTGTTTTTCCTTCCGTCACGCTCAACTGGGCCCATATAAGGGTTTTTCGGCCTTGCCACTTGATTTTTTTTTTTTCCTTTAGCCGACGTAGTCACCCGGTGGGTGAAGGAGAAAAAACCACTCTCTTGGTTCACACTATCCTCAACCTTGGGTCCAATTCAGCAGATCAACGTCATTTTCCCTCCTTCATCTATCGCCTGTTCAGGTCCCCTGTAGCTGGAGGGGCCCAGTGGTGGCGGTGGTGGGAGAGGGGGTTGAGGAACGAAAGGTCATCCAGGCATTCTTTCTGCAAATTAAGAACTGGCCGACAGTTTTACTGCTGCTTTCTTTTCGTACTGCTTGTCTTTCGTAACTGCTTTCCATTTTCCCATAGGCGTGAAACATCAGGTCGCCAAGGGAAATTGGGACAATTTCTTCTATCTACCATTGCCCTTTTCTTACAATATTCTAATAGCCTTATCATATTTATCTTGTTGTTGTTGTAATTGTATTTTTAACGCTTGCCAACACATTCAAGATCCAAAACTTTCCCCTTTTCAGGTGGGAGTTACAATATTTTCATCAACCCAATATTCTATCTGAGGCACAACTGTCTGGCTGCGTGCATTTTCATACACTGTATCAAACTACCATATGGTGGATTGGAATACTGCATTGCACTTATAGGTGGTGGAAAAATCAAATCCCCTCTTTTTTTTTTGAATTGTCCTGACCCATTGCTTACTCTAAAATGTTTCAAAAACACACAGTAAGAAACTTTTCCTTTTTTAAACACCTAGTTCTAGTCTTTAAGGTCAATACAACACACAGTAATAGAGCGTTTTCAAGACAACACATTAAGAAACTTTCTTTTTAGAACAAGAACCTAGTTCTAGTCTATACAACACACAGTAATAGAGCGTTTCAGAACACCACAGTAAGAAACCTTTTTTTCCTTTTAGAACACCTAGTTTTCTAGTCTATACACACACAGTAGTATAGAGCGTTTCAGACACACAGTAAGAAACTTTCCTTTAGAACACACTAGTTCTAGTCCTATACACACAACAGTTATAAGCGTTTTCTCTAAAACCTCACCCTCAGCAATTTCCAGGCTCTCCACAGTTCCACCTCCTTGCCACAGAATTTCGGATCCCCAGCTGGTTCTCGAGGGCCGCCGTCCAGAAAGGTCCACCTCTTCTCTTAACCAATTTTTCTGCGAGGTAGGTGAAAACTGCAGTTTTTCCTTCTCAGGACCGACGTCCTCTCAACGAGTGGGATTCCTGTTCGTGACCGCCAAATTTTGTGGGTGGGAATTTTTCAAATATGGGAGAACAAAGTCACAGACACTGTGCTGGAATAACGCAGTAGACAATGTTTTATTATCCTGCGCAGAGATCAACTCCAGATACAACAGGCCCGAGCACTTGTATGTGAAGTGGATGAAGGAGGTTAGAAGGCTTCCCCCCCTTTTAACTGGTTGTTTACACCCGTGCAGGTTTAAGCATACAGGAAAGTTGTATCAGCAACTCGTCAATTACAAGGCTGGGTCCTGCTGTCCAGAGATAAAGACCAGATTCTTGTGTACCAACACATAGAGAGCAGATAAGATCTTTATGACTAGGGTCAGGGCACATTACCCCCACTGTTCCCTCGTAACTCCATCTTCTTTTAATGGCCCCTGCCTGCTGAACCCTGGGCACATCCTGTGTTTTGTACATCTTTACAACAACTCATTAGACAGACTCACTTCACAACAGCATCCCACAGTAATAGGATTACATACACTTAGGATTACATACATTTTACTTACTATGCAGTAGGATTAAATACTAAGACATTAAAATTTATTCCACAGTGCATATCCTATTGTGCCGATATTTGGTCTCCCTGCTGTGTCATCTCCGTTGACTCGAATTCAATAAGATATCTTAGCTTTCACTTCTTTATTAGCAAGGCGCCATATTTTGTTATTGTGGAAGTCCATAAAACCTCCTTCAGCTTCATTGTGGCTCCAAGATGTTTTATATTTTCTTAGATTGGAGAAGATTCGATTTACTTTGAAAGGAAATAGTGCTGCGTTCTATTCCAAGTGGAATCCTTTTCTAAAAAATTTTAATTTGCTTCAAATAATGCCAGCTGACTAGATTTCTTCTCGTCTCTTTTTCTTTTTCTTCTTTCTCTTCTTTTTCTTGTTAAAATTTTTTATTTTTCTTTCCCTCTTTTGTTTGGTTTTGTTTTTGTTTTTTCTCTCTTTCCCTTTTCTGTTTTGATTGTGTGTATTATTTAGGGTTTAAATAAAAAAACTAGAGGAGTTTGTAAATTAGAGGATTTAGCTCTAATTAATGTTATGTTCATTGTTCCTTTTTGTTCATCATTTGCTATGGGTTTATTTGTTGTAATGTCATTGATATACTCCTCAATAAAAAGACTATATATATATATATATATATATATATATATATATATATATATATATATACGGACAAATTTTAAACAAGCCTCTAAGCCTCCCTGTAATTATTCTCATTCTCCTTTAGTCAGCACCAACATGTGCCAAAAATAGTGTACATCACTCCTATATAATAAGGCTAAATCTTAAAAAACTAGTCTTTAAAAAATGTAATACAGTCACCAAAATTATCCGAAGGGTTAGTGAAAATGTGGTCCATCCATCGACATTTAATTGTGAATTGATTGATAATCGAAGTTCATCTTTTAATTGAGGTTCCAGAAAAAGTACTTTCTCTAATGAGATAAATCACCTTATCATGGTTTGTGACCATGACTGATTTTTATTTCTCTCTCAAGAGCAGTCTCATCCATTGGCAATCAAACCCTAATTGCTTGAGACATCTGTCACTTCCTAATAATGATGATGCTGTAAGTCCTATCTGCTTCTTGAAGTCCTACCTAATGAGAGTGCTAACTTGGCTTTATTAACATGCCTATCCCGGAAATAAATTCAAAGAAAGATTCAGTTCAACAAGTAGGGTGATTCTTTGAATAAAAAAGTAATATAATGACTGGCTAGGATTAAGCAGATAAGAAAATGAATGAATGAATTTATTATAAAAACTTAATTATATGACATTGACATTGTTATTTAACCCTGAGGGTCCCCCATTGGTTTGTAGAGCGTTCAAGCCATTAGCTTGAAGGTCATTTCAAGATAGGACAGAGCCACTAGCTTTTGCTGATGACTACTTATATTGGTGATAAAAAAGAAGACACTGAATGATATAGCTGTGCAAAATAGTGAGGCCTCACCTAATTTGTTTGTTTATTTGTTTTATTTAACACTGTATCAGCACTGATGGCTATTCATGACAGGAGCAAGGTGACTCATGTTCTCTCATGTGATCCCTCTTAGCTGTGTTACCTTCTGGTTCTTCCCTTTCTATCTATGCTGCTAATGCTGCCAGAGTCTCATGCTACACATGGTACATCAGTAGTTGTTAATAGACTCTGTGCTTTTAACAATAACTTACTACATTGTTTCTTTTTTCTCCGAGCTTGTGTTCTGGTACCAGTTCCAGCTCCACACACTAAGATGTTCCTCCGCTTCAGCCCCACTCAAGTTGTTTCCATCATCAGCTCCAGGCCCACCATACCTGGGCCACACCATAATAATATTTTCATTATAGGTACACTTCAACTATGAGAGACAAAATGAGGGGAAAAAAATCTAGGTAATCACATTGTAGGATTTGTAAAGAATTTAATTGTAAATCATGGTGGAAAATAACTATTTGGTCACTCACAAACAAGCAAGATTTCTGGCTCTCACAGACTTGTAACTTCTTCTTTAAGAAGTTCTTCTGTCCTCCACTCGTTACCTGTATTAATGGCACCTGTTTGACCTCATTATCTGTATAAAAGCCACCTGTCCACAGCCTCAAACAGTCAGACTCCAAACTCAACCATGGCCAAGACCAAAGTGCTGTCGAAGGACACCAGGAAGAAAATTTCAGACCTGCACCAGGCTGGAAAGTGTGACCGTTGACGGCTCCCTCTGCTGTCGCGGCGTGGATTCCCCATTCGTCGTGACATAACCCCCCCCCTGATGGAAGGCTACTGCCGACCGATATCTTCTCCCTTTGGGACACCCTCTGGGTCTTGGCGCCGAGCGATCAGGGTGATCCCGATGAAAGGCGTCAATGAGGGATGGGTCGAGGATGTCATGCGCAGGCACTCAGGATCTCTCCTTCGGGCAGAACCCCTCCCAGTCCACCAGGTAGTACATACAACTAGCACGCCGCTTGGAGTCCAACAAACTCCTGAACGGGTATGTGGGTGCGCCATCCACGTCCAGGGGTGTGGGAGGTTCTACCGCCTCAGGGGTAGGCTGTGAGGTGGAACATACAGGTTTTAGCAGAGAAACATGAAACGTGGGGGAGATACGGTACGACGCCGGTAACTGGACACGATATGCCACAGGGTTAATCTGCCTTACAATCTTGAAGGGGCCAATAAACTTAGGGCTGAGTTTCTTACTTGGGAGTCGGAGTTTAAGAGCTCGGGTTGAGAGCCACACCATCTGACCTGGCTAATACGGAGTTACCGGACGACGGCGTCGGTTGGCCTGAATCTGCTGACGACGAACGGTTCGTTGGAAACGTACATGTGCCTCCTCCCAAGACTGTTCGCTGCGTTGAGCTGGGGTTGCAGTGTATAGTGTTAATTAAGTCTCTGCGTAAATTGGAGGGTACGAACTCACGGTCTGACGGGCAGTCTGCTGGTGGGCTTTCCCGGGTCTGTTCCTGTTGGATGTGGTCTGTGAGTTCCCAGTGGATAGGGCCCACTACACAGTCCGGTGGTAAGATCGTGGTGGGGTGTTCTTCGAGTTTCCGCACCTCCCAAAGACGTGACAAAGCAACTGCTTTCCCGTTCTTGGACCCTGGACGGTACGATACAGAGAAATCAAAACGTGAAAAGAACATGGCCCACCTGGCTTGTCTTGAGTTGAGTCTTCTAGCTGCCCTCAGGTGTTCCAAATTCTTGTGATCCGTGAGCACCAGAAACGGGTATTTGGCCCCCTCCAGCCAGTGTCGCCATTCCTCAAAGGCCAACTTCATAGCCAGCAACTCCTGGTCACCGACCCCATAATTGCGTTCTGCTGCGCTGAGTTTGCGGGAAAAGAAAGCACAAGGATGTAATTTGGGGGGTGAGCCTACCCTCTGTGAAAGAATTGCACCTACTCCCAATGATGATGCATCCACCTCAAGAATGAATGGATTGTACGGACTGGGATGTATCAAAATGGGAGCGGTAGCGAATTTATCCTTATTAAGGGCCTGGAAAGCTGCTTCCGCAGAAGGAGGCCAGACTAACCTCTTGCTGTTGCCTTTTAGTAACGAGGTGAGGGGTGCCGCTTTGCTGCTGAAGCCTCGGATGAAGCGCCGGTAGAAGTTCGCGAAGCCAAGGAATCTTTGCAGATCCTTAACCGTGGTGGATGGAGGCCAGTCGAGTACAGCTTGGACCTTGCTGTCATCCATGCAAACCCCTTGACTGCTGATGACATAGCCCAGAAATCTCACCGACTTTACGTGAACGTTGCATTTCTCTAACTTGACAAAGAGTCTGTTTTCCAGCAGCCGCTGGAGTACACGTCACACATGTTTTACGTGCTCCTCTAAGGAGGATGAATAGATTAATATATCATCCAGATATACGATCACCCACTGATCGATCATGTCTCTAAGCACGTCATTAATAAATTCGTGGAGAATGGAGGGAGCGTTAGCCAACCCAAAAGGTATGACTCTGTATTCATAATGTCCACGGGTGGTTACGAACGCAGTTTTCCAGTCACCCCGACCCCATAAGATGGTGGGCTGGTGTTTGACCAGCCAAGGGTACCCCAGAATGACATCAGGGTGGGTAGCAGAGATGACATAGAACGAAATCCGCTCCTCATGTAAAAGACCTGTGCGTAACGAAAGTTCGTGGGTGTTCTGAACTGGGATGCGGAGGTGTTGAACCACTTCCCGGTTAATAAAATTCCCCACTGCTCCCGAATCTATTAAGGCTGACAGAAGAGCAGTACCTGAAACCCAGCACAAGCAAACTTGCATCTGAACACATTTAGAATTGAGAACAGGTAACATGGGATCACTCACCTCCTTCTTCTCGGAGGACCCAGGTCGCTGCGGGCAGGAGGTGCATCTATGACCAGCTTCCCCACAGTAAAGGCAGAGTCGTACTTGTAAACGGCGGTGTTGCTTCTGAGGATTGAGGTGATTACGTCCTAACTCCATTGGTTCAGGCTCGTGTAAACCGATCTCGGGAGCCGGTTCATCAGGAAATCGAGTGCAAAGGGGCTTGCCTTCCCAAAGTAGGTTGTCGAGAATGATAGCGTGGCGGATGTAGGCATCCACACCTAAAGTGGTGCCCTTAACTGCCATTTCAGCTCTCAGATCTGGTCGAAGACCCTTCTGAAACATAATGAGTAGGGCAGGCTCATTCCAACCGCTCCCAGCCGCCATGGTGCGGAATTCTAAAGCATAGTCCGCAGCTCGACGTCTGCCCTGATGTAATCAGCAAAGCACGGTACCGATGTCTCGTTCCGCTGCGGGATGGTCAAAAACCTCCTTGAACAGGGAGTAAAAATTCTCCTCAGACGTTAAAGCGGGATTCCCCTGTGTCCATTACGCAGTGGCCCATTATTTGGCTTTGCCCGAAAACAACGAGATAACGAAGTGTATTTTATCCGTGTCTGAGAGAAATTGTCATTGGGCAGTTCAGGGCTTACCGGCAGAGGGGGAGCCGAACGGAGGAGTAGCTCTTGTACCAAACGGGCGATCTCCTCCATTTTCTCCTCTTGTTTGTTTAAGCCGGTCTGTTAAACCTGCTGATTCCATAGACGCGGCGAGGTTTTCTGTCACGAAGCACTCACGTGGAGTTGGAATCAGGCGCAGGTTTATTGAGGACAATCCAAGTCGTAGTCAAAAACACAGAGCGGGGGTCAAATACCAGAGATCACAAAAACCAGCAGACTCAGCAGGGGGGTAGGCTATACACAGCAGTCGGAAACCGAAACAGAAGTCGAGTACCAATATAATCCAGAACAGTAGAATACGCTCAGAGTGACAGGTGTAACACACTGACGAAACCTCGCAATGAGTATTCAAACTTGCCACGCTTAAAAAGTCTCAAAATGGCCGTGTACCGGAAGTGAAAGCGTCAGAACTCCGGTGACGGCTCCCTCTGCTGTCGCGGCGTGGACTCCCCAGTCGTTGTGACAGCTACCATCAGTAGTAACACACTACGGGTGAATCCCATTTCAGGGGCTGCGTCCTTCGAAGGCTGCATTTGAAGACCGATTGCGTCATAGCTCCGCGCCTAGGCTGTCCCATTCCGAAGGCTCCTTCGTATGCGGCCTACAAATGCGTCCTTCTTTTCCCTCAAAACGAAGGATACATCTGATGTATCCTTCGCGACCTACCATATCCCGAGGTGCATTGCGCTTGAGGGGAACTTAGGGATATCGCAACGATTGGCTGAGGAATATACGTGATTTAAATGTAAGGATTTAAAAAAGCGAACAGGTAAATGTTAAAAAGCAAAAGCGCAACATTTTTTGTTTTGTTTTAGGGAGCAAGGAGCAAACGGAGACCTTTATTAAACTGCTTGAGGAAAAATAAATGCCAGTGAACTGCAGTGAAGTGTCTCCTCCAATAATTGAAAAACCAAAAACAGCATATAAACTAAACTCAAAATTTCTGGCTGCATTATTTTAACGATTATTGCTGTTTTGTAATACGGTGCGGGCGGGTGGTTCCTGACGCAAACAGGAAATCCAATGCAGAGTAGACCGTCTCATTTCGGTTCCGTCTTTGCCGCGGTCTACCAAGCCTTCCAAGCACACACCTTCGTAGACCGCGTAGACCGCGTCCTTCGAAGGATGCAGCCCCTGAAATGGGATTCACCCTACGCCAAGAGGGACTCAGATCCTGCAGTGCAGGCGTGTCCCCCTGCTTAACCCAGTACATATTCAGGCCCATCTGAAGTTTACCAGAGAGCATATGGATGATCCAGGAGAGGATTGGGAGAATATCATGTGGTCAGATGAAACCAAAATAGAACTTTTTGGTAAAAACTCAACTGGAGGAAAAAGTTCCCAAGAACTCCATACCTACTGTGAAGCATGGGGGTGGAAACATCATGCTTTGGGGCTGTTTTTCTGCAAAGGGGACAGGACGACTGATCCGTGTTAAGGGAAGAATGAACGGTGCCATGTATCATGAGATTTTAAGCCAAAACCTCCTTCCATCAGTGAGAATATTTAAGATGGAACGTGGCTGGGTCTTCCAGCATGACAATGCTCCGTAAAAAGCATTTCAAGGTCCTGGAGTGGCCTAGCCAGTCTCCAGCCCTCAACCCCATAGAAAATGTCTGGAGGGAGTTGAAAGTCCATGTTGCCCCACTGCTCTAAAGGAGATCTGCATTGAGGAATGGGCCAAAATACCAGCTACAGTTTGTGCAAACCTGGTGAAGACTTACAGGAAACGTTTGACGTCTGTCATTGCCACCAAAGTTTATGTTACAAAGTATTGAGTTGAACCAAATTTATTGACAAAATACGTATTTTCCACCATGATTTACAATAAAATTCTTTTAAAATCCTACAATGTGATTTCCTGGATTTTTTTTGTCATTTTTTTTCCTCTCATAGTTGAAGTGTACCTATGATGAAAATTACAGACCTCTCTCATCTTTCTAAGTAGTAGAACTTGCACAACCAGTGGCTGACTAAATACTTGTTTGCCCCACTGTATCTATGTGCAACCTATCAATTGTGTAATAACTACCCAGGTGAAATGTTATAAACTATTTTATTATGGCATGGTGAGTTACTGGTAAGATAAATTGCGGTGAAACGTAAATAGTTCAATGTCAACTACTTAGACGTGGGGAGGTGTAGGGTTGACATGTGATTTAAAACTAAAGGTAAGATTTTGAGGATTGGAGACCCGAATCAAGCCATAAAACCGTACTCGCCTGGTGGACACTCGTGAGTGGTTGTGGACACGAAAACCGGGCCTCGCCTGTCCAAGATGGCATGATCGTGAAGTGGGTGATGTTGATCTTCCAATGAACAGAGCCGCTTGGAAGGCCTATCGATGGCATAGGCTCTTGGCTTCTCAGTTATGCAGATATTCAGTCGTGTAACCACAGATGTTTTCTGGGCCGTGTCTTCAGGTGACCCAGTATTCGGCGTACTTCCCAGCTTTAGGCTGCGGGCGATTCACGGTCCTCGAAGATTGCGTTCGCACACACTCAAATCTTTACCCTGGCCTCAGGTAAATGCTAATTCTGACACGAACTTTACACAAGCACGTTTCACTAAACTTGGAAGGCTAAGATATACAAATGTGGTCGAGAGTGAAGGAGATCTTTGCTAGTTTTCTTTTCGCTACTTTCTTTAGTGCTTTTTGCAACTTTCTTTAGTTTAACTTCTAATTCAGCACTACCGAACTACTATAACTGTTGGAAAAGGAAAAACTTAAAACTAAACTTAAACTTAAAACAAAAACTCAAAAGAGACTTCTAAAAACTTCAAAACAAAAATAACTAAACTTCAGAACTCTTAAAACAAAAAAAAACTGCTTTTAAAAAAAAAAATACTCTTAAAAACTAACTCACGCTGCTTTGTTTTTCAAGTTTTTGTACACACTCTGACGTAAACGATCAGGGGGTGAGGCAGGGGTATTGCCCTGGATCGAGAATGAGAAGTTGACTCCGTATTAAGTCCCGTAGATTGGTATGCATCGATACAGATGCTATAACTTTGGAATAATATTGTTAAAGTTACTAGGTTGTTGAGAGCACCTTGAATCTACAAACTATAACACAATTAAGGCATTCTAAACTACAGCACATACATTGGCTATTTCTTAGACAAATAATGATATCATTAATACCAGATGTAGGATACAATACATTCTTAATAACAACTTGCATTCCTGGTCCTCTATAAGTGTGAATAAGTTTTAATCACTAGGCGATCGATGCAAGAGGCTCTGTAGAGATTATATGCTAATAATTTCCTAACTATGACACAAAGTTGGACTATATTGAGTACGAAATGGTCATTACACTAAAGACATTAAACAAATTGACATGAAAATACGTGAGGAGTCAGGGACATGTGTATATATGTATATGAACGCATGTCTCTGGTCAAATTGCTTATGAGAAAGAGGCAGGGTGTGTGTGTGTGTGTGTGTGTGTGTGTGTGTGTGTGTGTGTGTGTGTGTGTGTGTGTGTGAGAGAGAGTGACTGTGTGTGTGTGTTGATTGGTGGCAGAGGTAATCTAGTCCCAACAAAAGTTAATACTGATATTAAGAAGATATGTCTTAAAAAGGCTGAGGTCCTCGGGTTTTTGTCCAGAGCTGTCATTCCTGGCTTCAGTTTGTCTGGATACCGGCACATCTGTGTGTCATAAAAGTGAAAAGTGGGAAGGCATCTTTGTTTTTCTTGCAAAAGTCAGGCCAAACCTGTCCTAGAGTGGATGGAGTCTGGGGTAGAGAGTGTCAGAAATTCTTAGTTTACGATGGCTTAGGCTTAGTTTACGATGGTAAGATACAGGGGTTATCGACAACTGGGCCAGGTCCTAAATTTCGTCTGTTGGTTTGAATATTGGCTTGTTATCATGGTCATTAATCTGTGAAGAGCCTGTCCATGTGGTGGTCCTTTCCACATTCAAGTGTCAGTAATGTTTGTGACTTGGTGGAGAGAGGTAGAAAAACAAAAACCAGTGTTCAAGTGGTGGTCAATCCAGCTATTGAGGCTACACTCTCTCCCTCTTCCGGTTTGCTGGGGATGACAAGAACTTTACCATTGACGACTCAAGATCCAAAAGTGACTGTGTATCAGAAAAATAATAAATGAGAAATAACAAATAAATAATGCCAATATGCATATTTTGTACATTATTTTTATATAATTTTTATATATTATTTTTATATATAACTATTACTATAAAACTTATTTGACTAGATAAATTAGTTTAGTATGGGTCCGTTTTTCAGTCTTATTCCTCCCAAGGTTTTTTCCTTTCATTTAGATTTAGGAGTTTTGCCTTGCCACTGGCTTGCTCAATTTGGGATTGGAATTGGCCTTAGATATTAGAAGATAATTTTAATTGTAAAACTACTTTGAGACAATGCTCCATTGTAAAAAGCGCTAAATAAATAAATCTGACTTGACATCAATACTAGTCATACACATTCACACTGGGCCAGTTTATAGTGACAAATTAACCTAATTGATGTCTTTGTAGTATGGGATGAAACTGAAGTACCTGGACTAAACCCATGTGGACACAGTGAAGACAAGTAAACTCCACAAAAGCAGAGTACTAGCCGGTGACACAGGACACAAGACAGAAACAACCCCAGACAGGGTGTCAATCCATCATAGTGCACACACAGTCAAACACTCTCACACACTAGGGACACTTAAGAGACAACAATTAACCTAACACACATGTCCTTGAACTGTGGGAGTAACCTATGCAGATTCCACACAGACTGCCCTACCTGGGATCAAACCCAGGACATTCTCACTGAGAGCTGTGCTACCCTTCAGAATATAATAACAAAGTAAAAAGTCACACGTCAACTTTGCTGTATTGACTACAGTTTCTTTTTGATCACTACAAATAAACATTTAAATGTGCAAATAGATAGATAGATAGATAGATAGATAGATAGATAGATCAAGTCGAGTCAGATTTATTCATATAGCACTTTTTACAAGGGAGCATTGTCTCAACTTTACAATTACATTATCTCCTAATATCTATGGCCAATCCCAAATTGAACAAGCCTAGGGAGACAGTGGCA
Source organism: Ancistrus triradiatus (assembly GCA_025084515.1). Classification (NCBI taxonomy): domain Eukaryota; kingdom Metazoa; phylum Chordata; class Actinopteri; order Siluriformes; family Loricariidae; genus Ancistrus; species Ancistrus triradiatus. Next base: position 23,295 of record JAJAGP010002845.1, read on the forward strand.
AGGAAAAACTCCCTAAGCATTATGAGGAAGAAACCTTGGGAAGACCAAGACTCAAAAAGGGATCTCCTTGGGTGGCGTAGATGATAAATGTAAGAATGAAACTAATTTATTTACACTAATAGGTCTTGCAGTGATAGTTCAAATAAAATGTAAAATATGCACATCGGCATTAAGTAGTGCGATACACAGATTCACTCCAGGGTCCTGAGTCTAAACAGGAAAGTCCTTGGCAGCAATTCGTCCTGAGCCAACTGAAGGAGTGAGACAGTTACTGCCCTCTCTTGTGGCCGGGGTATGGTGAGACCGAAGCCGATGCAGGAAACAGCCTGAGTGAAGCTGAAGCGGATGAACCTCATGTGTGGGACCAAAACCGGCACAGGAACACAGCTTGGAGAGAAAACAGGAAATGTACTTAGTTATTGATTAAAAGCACATTGTTTATTAACAATCACTGATGCCACGTGTAGCATGAGACCCCGACAGCATTAGCTATAGCAGTATATCTAGAAAGAGGAGAACCGGAAGGTAACACAGCCACATGGGATCACATGAGATATCGGCAACCCAATGGGAGGCAGAAGATAGCAACCCAACGTCTCCGATCACCATCAGGCTCTTTGACTATGAACCCTCAGCTCTGCCCTTAGTCTCAGGCAAGAATGCGCAAGTCAAGATCACGAGGACCGAAGCCCAGTTCAACCAGACTGCCCACCCGACACTCCCGGCTAACTGTCAAGGTATAACAAGGCAGGCAGGCCAGACATGACTCCAGACTCCGGCCTCAGCGACCCAAGCCATGCATCCCAGTCTAGGTATAGTCAAAAGCTCATTTTATTAATCCCAGAGGGAAAGTCGGGTGATTATAGCAGCTCAGATACAGAAAGTAAAAGCTGGAGTATTGAATGTAAGTAATTATTGTACATAAAGGTGTATAAAATAAAAGAAGCATTTGTACAGTCAACCTGAACTCCCAATATCTCATTAGATATTTTAATCTCTCTCCCCAATATCCATTACTGTCGCACCTGCAGCCTGCCCAGTGAACCACGCCTGCATTCTACCACTTTCGAGTTCTCCTATGTTCTAACCACGTCTCTTACCTGGTTCCAACTCATCTTCGCCTCTGACCTTGCCTCTCGTCTCTCCCTTCTCGGCTCAGTTGCTCTTCGCCTTCCCCGTTCCCGACCTTGAACTGTTCCTAGTTTATGGTTTTGCATGCTACTCCTATTAAACACCTCTTAAACTGCTTTGGCGTTTGGACATCAGCTGTCCGAGCTTCGCACTCAGCTGGAAGAGATATCGCAAGCCGTCACTCAACTTGCATTAAACCTGCACTTGCTCAGCTTGCTGGTACCTGCAGTGGACGTGCTCTCACAGCATGTGTTGCAGCTTACTCAGTCTCCGGCTCCCGCAATTTCCACAGCATCCAGTTTACAAGATCACGCTACCAGAAAAATATGACGTCACTGCCATCTGGTCACAACAGGGGTCCGAGTTCAGGGTCTATACACATTTCCTGAACCCCTTCCACTCAGTCTTCCAACACCCCTGTGACTCCAGCGGCCACTCCAGTGGCGAGTTACTGCTGAACCTACGGCAAGGACGCCCCTCAGTGCCAGAGTATGCACTCGAGTTCCGCACCATGGCAACTCAGAGTGGCCACCTTCCAGCAGGGCTTACGCCCCGACCCAAAGACGGAATTGGCGAAATTTACTCCCCGGATCTCACCACCCACATCTCTCAGGCTCACCAGGTTCTCGAAAGGTTGCTGCACCATCATCTTTGAGTGAGAGCTGCGAAATATGAGCTTCACATGTAGTCAGTCCACTATCTGGGTTATAACATCTCCCCTTCAGGCGTCGTCATGGATGTCTCCAAGGTGGCCTACACCCTGGAACGTCAAAAACTCCAGAGGTTTGTGAGGTTCGCGAATTTTTACCGCCACTTCATACGGAACTTCAGCCGGACGGTGGCTCCTCTCACCTCCCTCCTGTGGGGCAATCCCCGTTCCCTCCAGTGGCCCCCGGAGGCCAAGGCAGCTTTAGCACACCTCAAGTCGGCCTTTACCCAAGCTCCGGTTCTGAGTCATCCCGACCTGGATCGCACCTTCATCGTAGAGGTTAATGCTTCCTCGGTGGAAACGTCTCAATGCCCGCCAGGCCCGGTGGTCCCTCTTCTTCACCCCCTTCGATTTTACCATATCCAGGATCGCTCCAAGAACTCCAAGGCGGATGCTCTTTTCCACAGACATGATCCCTCCACTGAAGACCCAGGGGGTCCTGAGCCCATCCTGCCGACCTCAGAGCGATTCAATGGGACTTCGAACAAGAGTTGGATGCCCTTTTTGTTAGGTTCTGTCTGGTTTTGTTTTGTTATTTTGCCATTCTGTTACGTTTATTTTTCGTTTGTTCCCTTTTTCTCAACTTTATTTACCTTTTCTACTCCCTCGTGGGTTTGTTATTGTTTTGCAGCATGCGCGTGTTGTGCTTGACTTTCCCCGCAGATCTATTGGCTGCCGATCATCACCCGTCTCCTCCTCCGCTCCGTCCTGCTCACCTGATCCTCGTTACTTCTCATCACCAGCACTCCATAAAACGCAAGCTCAAGCAGTCATAGATCGCCAGATTGTCCTCGCACGAACCCTGGTACCTGTATTCCTTTGTTTGCTGTTTTTCTCCCTAGCATTCCCTCGCTCTGTCACTGCGGTTCCAACCGCTTTTGGCTTCGCTAGCATTTAGCCTAGCCTCCTAGTCTTAGTATTATCGCTAGCTTAGCCTAGCCGTCTAGCGCTGGCCTAGCCCGTTGGTCCTCCCCAGCCTTAGTTGTCCCTTAGCTGCCTGTTTGTTTTTCTGGGGAGGTTCATTTGTTATCGCTCTGCTTCTAATAATCCTTTTGTTCTTTTCGGCTCCCATGCCAGGTTTTCTTTTTGTTATTGCTTTTCATTTCCTTTCTTACAGTTCCCTCCGTGAATTCCATCTCCTACGTCAAGTCAACCTCATCTCTGCACATCATCCTGTCGTCCTGTCTGTTCTCCATCGTCAGCTGGCTCTTCGTTCCGCCGACCAGTCTTCTTTGCATTCCTGTGTCTACAATCATCATTGTGGATTTATCTTCGGGGAAGGGTCTCGTCACACACTGCCGCCGCCCTTTTGTATTAAGTTTATTTTTGTGCCAGTCTTTTGGTCTCCCAGTCTTCGTGGTTTTGTTGTTTATTTAGTCCTAGTTTATTTCATTACTTTCCTGGTTATTTTGGTTTTCTGTATTTATTTAATAAATATTATCTTTTCTACTACTATCGTTTCCTCTGTCTGGTGACTTGCATTTTGAGTTCCTTCACCCTTTTACAGTCTCGCACCCCTCCTGGATGCCCTGCAGATAGGAAGTTCGTCCCTCCTCGTTTTCGGGATCGTCTTATAACCTGGGCCCATGTGTCTCCCTTCTCAGGCCATCCAGGCAAGACCCGTACCTATCAGCTCCTGGCAGCACGATATTGGTCGAAATCGATGCGTGCTGACATCCACCAGTTCGTGGCATCTTGTGACATATGTGCCCAAAGCCCAAAGTCCTGCACACCCTCCCTTCTGGTCAGCTCCTTTCTCTGCCCGTTCCCCAGTGCCCATGGTCCCAAATTGGATTTTATAACTGATCTACCATGCTCTCAAGGGTTAACCACCATCCTCTCTATTATCGATCGCTTCTCCCGAGCTGTACGATTTATTTCCCTATCCAAGCTCCCTACAGCCTTTCAGACAGCGGAAATCCTGTTCCAGAATGTGTTTCGCATGTTTGGCATCCCAGAGGACATTCTGTTGGACTGGGGTCCCCAATTCACCTCTTCAGTTTGGCAAGTTTTTGTGGGGAAGCTGGGAACTTTGGTGAGCCTTACCTCGGGGTACCATCCGGAATCCAATGGTCAGTGTGAGCGCTTGAACCAGGAGCTCAAAAAGTACAGGACAGTACACAGTTTTTTCCTCGCTACCTTGGTCCATTTAAGATCCTCAAGAAAATGTATGATGTCACCTATAGACTTGCTTTACCTGCCCACTTACGTGTTTTTCCATCTTTTGTCATGTCATCATGTCTCTCTGCTAAAACCCTGGGTCCCGGTTCCTTTGACTGGTACCTCCCCTTCAGAACAACCACCACCGGTGGAGGTAGATGTCTGCGTTCTACCACTTTCCAGTTCTCCTATGTTCTAACCATATGCACCTGTTACCTATCTTCTCTGTCCTTCCCCTTCTCCTATTTATACCCTCTTGCTTCATAGACTTGTCACTAAGTCTCTTGGTCACTACCTCGATTTTAAGCTCTCTGTATATTGCATCTCTTACCTGGTTCTGACTCATATTCGTCTCTGACCTCACCTCTCATCTCTCCCTTCTTGGGAGATATTGCTCTTTGCCTTCCCCGTTACCGACCTTGGACTGTTCCTGATTTACATTTTTGCCTGCTATTCCTATTAACACTGCCTGTGCATCATCCAGTCACCGCGTGTGTCTCCTTTACTCTAGCCAGCATTACAATTACGATATATTTTTATCATTTAGCAGACGCCTTTTTCAGGAAATTGACACAGTCTTACAATCCAAGCAATTGTGGGTTAAGGGCCTTGTTCAGGGGCCCAACTGTGTTGTGGATGGGATTTGAATCCTGAATCTTCTAATCCATAGTGCAATACTTTAACCACTAAGCCACCACCATATCCAAAACACTATGCTACAAATGACAAGGTAAATATGAAACCTAAATATGTTATAAATAATAAATGTTTCTTTCTGTAGTTGCAACAACCCCCCCCCCCCACACACACACACACACAGACACAGCATAAGAGGGAGAGAGAAAGAGAGTGAGTGAAGGAGAGTCAGTGAACAAAAGAAAGAGTAAGCACAAAAGACTCTTGAGTCACTATATTAAGCCACATCAGACATGGACTCACCTTTATTTGAACTCGGTCTTGACTCTCGACACCCTTGGAGCCAATTATGATGTAGCTATAGTAAAACATCTTTAACTGTAATACTATCTCTTGCAAGTGAATTTTCTGGAGTATTGCTTGGGATAGAGTATATCCATGCCTTCCCATCTCACACCATACTCAGAACCTGCAACAGATGCAGAGATGAGACTGAATCACAAACTAGGATAAGAGAATGCAATTAAATGGCATTTTGGAAGATAAAGCCCAAATTGAACTGCATGAAGCATGTCTGAGTCACTCCAGACAGACCATGTGACATTGTAATAGCCTATGCGGTTTTACACAATATAGCTCTACTACAACAAAGAGTGTAGGTACAGCGCTTTGATGAAGACCCATTTGTAACTGAACATCACATGGATGGTAGAATAATAAGGAACATGTGAGGTCAATATAGAATGGCCATACTGGTTCTAGCTGAATGGCAAAGGTAACTCAGACAGCACAATTGTGGTGAGCAGGAAAGCATGTCAGAATGCATATATCAAACTTTGAGGCGGATGGACTACAATGGCAGAACATTGGGTTGTAATGGTGGTTGGAAGGTTTTCTTGGCAGACTTTGTGGTACGTTTTGTACCAGTCAATATCACTTGAATGCCACAGTCTGTCTTAGTATTGTTACTGGACATGTGCATCCCTTCATGGCCACAATATACTAATAATCTAATGGCTACGTCCTGCATCATGATTCATAAAGTCACAAAGCAAAAATTACTCAAACCCGGAGCGGGATTCTGCCTCCGTGGGCGATGGGATACTACATCCCCCACAATCCCGCGCACAGGGAACAAACTCATTTGTTTGGATTATGGGACCTATTTAAGCTGAACGCTCTCCCCACTGCCTTGCGTGGAGCATTAGCTCGTTTTCTGTTTTGTGCCGCCATTACGTTCACCCGGAGTGGATTACCTTTTCGTCGCGCTTTGGATTACCTTTGTTTTCGTCGAGCTTTGGATTACCTTTGTTGCGGATTCGCCCGCTGGGCTGCCCCTGCTTTGGTCTCATCCACTCCTGGACTCTTGCATTCGCGGTTCCTGCCCTTTTACGGCTGTGCGGCTGCGTCCGCTGTTCTTATCACCCACGGCTGTGCCCGCCATTGAGTAAGTTTCTGTTTACTGCTACTAGCTTCTGTAGCTTCCCTCTGCCGGTATTAGCTTTCCGTAGCTTCTCCCTGCAGGCTACTGCTTCTGTAGCTTCCCTCAGCCGGCATTAGCTTTCCGTTGCTTCTCCCTGCCGACTGTTGCTTACTGTGGCTTCCCTCAGCCGGCATTAGCTTTCCATAGCTTCCCCTGCCGGCTACTGCTTCTGTCGCATCCCTCAGCCGGCATTAGCTTTCCATAGCTTCTCCCTGCTGGTTATTGCTTACTGTGACTTCCCTCAACCAGCATTAGCTTTCCGTAGCTTCTCCTTGCTGGTTATTGCTTACTGTGGCTTCCCTCAGCTGGCATTAGTTTTCCGTAGCTTCTCCCCACCGGGTATAGCCTACTGTAGTTTCCCTTGGCCGGCATTAGATTTCCGTAGCTTCCCCCTGCCGGCTATAACCTACTGTAGCTTCCCTCAACCGGCATTAACTTTCCGTGTTTCCCCTCACCGGGTATAGCCTACTGTAGCTCCCCTCGGCCGGCATTAGCTTTCCATAGCTTCCCCCTGCCAGCTATTGTTACAGTAGCCTCTCTCAGCCGGCAATAGCTTTCTGTAGGTTCTCCCTGCTGACTATTGCTTACTGTAGCTTCCCTCAGCTGGCATTAGCTCTCTGTAGCTTCTCCTTGCTGGCTATAGCTTTCTGCAGCCTCTCTCAGCCGGCAATAGCTTTCTGTAGGTTCTCCCTGCTGACTATTGCTTACTGTAGCTTCCCTCAGCTGGCATTAGCTCTCTGTAGCTTCTCCTTGCTGGCTATAGCTTTCTGCAGCCTCTCTCAGCCGGCAATAGCCTTCCGTAGCCTCCCCCTGTTGGATTTAGCCCCCTATAGCTACTTTGCCTTTCCGAATCGGCCTTTTGAGTTTGCTTCCCCTGTCTCAGTTTGCGGTGTTCCCCTTGGTTGTTGATTACTGTTCTTATCTTCATTATTATTATTATTATTATTATTATTATTATTATTATTGTTGTTGTTGGCTTTATTTTCTTGTCCTTTTGTCCTTGGTTGCATTGTGTGGGGAACGGTTAAAATAAATATTATGCATTACTGACTGGAACCACGCAAATCATCTGCTTATCCGAGCCTCCCACTAACAAGGACAACTCTGGGATATGGCATAACAGGATATTTGCAGCATGAAAGGGTGCTGCTGCAGGAACTGGTGCAGCACACTGGAGTGATGCAGTTTTGTCAACAACAAGCAGAATGACCTACAGGATCACAACCAGTCATGCTTTGTATCTTGTCTCCTCCCTTGCTTTGTGTCTGTGTTCGCTTGTTAGCTTACCCTAGCCTACCTTTGTTTATCTTGCTACCCTTCCTAGCATTAGCCTTAGCTTAGCTTAGCACTTTCTTGCTTTGTTTCGACTCTCACGCCAGGTTCTTATTCTCACATCATGCATTTTCTCCAAAAGTCTTGTGCATCTCCAACCAAGACCACCTCGGACTCTGGACTCCCACGCAACACCATCACCCTGGAAAGCCAGCCTCATGCCGCCATCGCACTCCCCATGCCGCTTTTTGTTACCACGCCAGATCCTTGGACTCCTGTTTATTTTTGCTTTCAGAATTCCTACTGCTGACTACTGTTTGGTTTGAATTACCTTGATTTACGTTTAATAAATTTCCTTCGGTTTACAGATCGTTTCTGTCTTTTTGACTGCCACTTAGGTTCCAACCATAAATTGCCTGGGAAATCTTTGATTCCCTTCTTGCAGCATGACCCACCTTCTCCTGAGATTCAGTTCATGGACAGATATCCTGACATTTTCCTTTAGAATTCTCTGATATAATTCAGTTTTCATTGTTCCATCAATGATGGCAAGCCGTCCTGGCCCAGATGCAGCAAAACAGGCTCAAACCATGATCCTACCACCACCATGTTTCACAGATGGGATAAGGTTCTTATGCTGGAATGTTCTCCAAACATAATGCTTTTCTTTTAAACCAAAAAGTTCTATTTTGGTCTCATCTGTCCACAAAACATTCTCCCAAAAGCCTGCTGGCTTGTCCATGTGATCTTTAGCCAACTGCTGACGAGCAGCAATGTTCTTTTTGAAGAGCAGTGGCTTTCTCCTTGCAACCCTGTCATGCATACCATTGTTGTTCAGTGTTCTTCTGATGATGGACACATGAACATTAACATTAGCCAATGTGAGAAAGGCCTTCAGTTGCTTAGAAGTTACCCTGGGGTCCTTTGTGACCTCGCCAACTATGACATGCCTTGCTCTTGGAGTGATCTTTGTTGGTCGACCACTCCTGGGGAGGGTAACAATGGAGTTGAATTTCCTCCATTGGTACACAATCTGTCTGACTGTGGAATGGTGGAGTCAAAATTCTTTATAGATGGTTTTGTAACCTTTTCCAGCCTGATGAGCATCAACAACTCCTTTTTCTGAGGTCCTCAGAAAATCTCCTTTGTTTGTGTCATGATACACTTCTACAAACGTGTTGTGAAGAGCAGACTTTAATAGATCTCTGTTTTTTAAATAACACAGGGTGCCCACTCACAGCTGATTGTCATCCGATTGATTGAAAACATCTGACCCTAATTTCACCTTCAAATTAACTGCTAATCCTAGAGGTTCACATACTTTTGCCACTCACTAATATGTAATTTTTCTCAATAAATAAATTACCAAGTATAATATTTTTGTCTCATTTGTTTAGAACTGGGTTCTGTATACTTTTAGGACTTGGGTTCACAAACTTTCAAGCACCACTGTATCTATATTTTATTTACTATATGTATCTTATATAGTCAATATATCATGTGGTTATTTATAAGGCCTTATACTGGATGTGTGTACGGGTCCCTATGGACCAGACTCACCATGTTTCACCACATGTCTTGTTTTCATGTCTGTTGGTTTAAGTGTGTGCATCTCTAGAAATTCTTGCCATCCCCACATACAGGTCTTTGCACACACACACACATTAATAGAAATTTAGTTTTGATAATCCTTAATAGAGACAACTTTGGGAAGGACAAACTGCCCTGGTGAAGGCTTTGAATCACAGGTGCGTAGAGCAAAACATCTTGATAAGACCGGAGAGTTCTTGATAAGACTGTCTGGTTGAGGATGGTCATTTTATGTTCCAATACTGAACAAGCTCATAGCTTTCCATTAAGCACTGTAATGACTAAAGGCATGAATAAAGTAAAGAAATGTACTATAATGCGTAAAAATTAAGAGATATTAAATATTCTCCATAATATTCCCTCCTTCATGACCTTCAGAAAGGTCATGACAATTGTACTGAAGTGTTCTTATGCTTCCATGCTACTGAGCACAGCATTGGGAAGTGGTTGAGGAGAGGTTACTAGCACATCACTCAGTCCCCTCTAACCTAACTAAACAATTTTTCTCTTGTACCTTACGCAGAAAACAGTAACTCAATGAAAACACTTAATCAAAAAGTACACATTAAACACAGTACCAAATCCAAGGCTAAAATGGGTAATTGATTTTAATAGACTGTGAGTGAAGAGTGAATTTAATTAATCATGAATGTAGGTTGGGTAAATAAGTGAGTAAATGTAGATTAAATGTTGACTAAGTGTTGTTAAATGCACCTGTCAGTTCTGGATGGATACTCAAAAGCTGTTCCCTGTCAGGTATATTTTAGTAAATTCAATAATTTAAGTAAATACTTAAATTGAAGAAAATGTTAGTACTAATCTCAAGGGTCATCTGGATACCCACACTTTTACACAGCTCAACACTGAAACGTCAGTCAGTATCCCTGCTACCCATGACTGCCTCTAAATGAGCAAGCACAAAACTATTATTATTCATAAAACAAGCTGTTCATCAATTTAACCTGCCAGACAGGGGTATCCTGCCAAAGGAGATTCCCTGCCAGATCTGACACCCTGATAACATCCAACTTGAACCTGCAAACATCAATGGACCATGAGCCTGTGAAGTTATCTGGATCAACTGAAAAAGGAGATTTCATTCCCCCTCGTCTTAGACTTCCCCATTTCAACTTAACCTCATGCTCATCTATAACGTAGGTGACAACTTCTATTTTACAACCCCCTTGTGGCCCTGTATGAACTATTTCCTGTGTTTCTTTCAAACACCCTGCCAAGACAAACACTTCGCACAAGAATCGTTGATGCTCCAATCCTTTTTCCTTTCGAAAAGTTCTCAATTAGTGGGAAATTTTAGCTTGAAATCCTATGTTTTACTCATATGGCACAATGGGTTTTCCCAGCACTTGGGACCTTATGTAGGGCCGTCATTGCAGCTATCAACTGTTTCCTATCGTATACGGGAGAAACTGACTCTCTAATATACTATAATCCATCAAAGGGAATCCTTCACACATGGTCGATTTTATAAAACAATGGGTCCAAGGATTTATTTTAGGCAATAAAAAGGATCATCTTAATTTCCTTTTCATACTTTGCCTCCTCTTTTCATGCATCTGTCTAACTTGTATATAGTCAGTGGGTCTTATTATTTTACATTTTTTATCCAGTCATCAGTTGACAAGTTCCAAGTAGCTATTGGGGTTGTGGCTTCTGCTGCCATCTTTACAGCACTATTCCTGAATCCACTTCCTCTGTATTGTCTTCATTCAGGTAATCTGGATTTGGATATAGATCTGGAACATCAAGATATGGGTCATAGTTGATCATTTGTTGCTCGTAAATAGGCGCATGTCTGGATAGTAAGAGAGGCATCTGTTTAGTTACACTTCTGAGTACTGTAGGAAAAAAAATAATTATCCTATAAAATTAAAAGCATGTACTATTGTGTGGAAGATACTATTTGTATGTCATGTTTGGTATGTATGAGATCCATATATCATGGAAACCAAAGTGGTGAGACTTACAGCACTGTACAATTTATGGACAACAACGCATAGAATGGACACTCATTTTCGACCTTATGAGACACCATATGCCTGGACTGAGCAAGGTAGCCAGTCACCTCAGACAGATAAGAATTGACTGTTTCAGCCAACTAACACCCATATGATAACTAAATGAATTACCATCTCAAACTGGACTATGCACCTCAAGACACACACACCAACCAGTATGCAAACTACATATTGTTACAGTCAGCTAACACCCATGTGATAACGTATTTTTGTTAGGTCAAGGGTTTCTAAATAGTATAAAGATATGTAGCTACAGAACCAAAGGGTGAAGTTTTTCGCGAACAATTCTCACAGAATTTTCCAGAGGCCGATGCTCGTTATATCACTATTCATCTCCTGTAACTTTATATTATTTGTGATGTCAAGTCAAGTCAAGTCAGATTTATTTATATAGCGCTTTTTACAATGGAGCATTGTCTCAAAGCAACTTTACAAGTTTAGATTATCTCCTAATAACTACGTCCAATCCCAAATTGAGCAAGCCTAGGGCGACAGTGGCAAGGAAAAACTCCCTCCCCTAGTTCTAGAAGAAAACCTTTGGGAAGGACCAAGACTCAAAAAGGGACCCAACCTCCTTGGGCGGAGTTAGATGATAAATCTAAGAGCGAAACTAAAGTCATGGAGTCAAAGTTCGAATCGAATGTGAACGTATGCACATCGAACATTAAGTGGCCGGGGGTATATGATGAAAATCTAAGAACGAAACTAAAGTCATGGAGTCAAAGTTCGAATAAAATGTGAAGTATGCACATCGGCATTAAGTGGCCCGGGTATGATGGGGCTGGAGCTGATGACGGAAGCAGCTTGAGTGGAGCTGCAGCGGATGAACATCATGTGTGGGGCTGGAACTGGTACCGGAACACAGCTCGGAGAAAAAACAGAAAATGTAATTAGTTATTGATTAAGAGCACAGTGTCTATTAACAATCACTGATGCCATGTCAATCACTGATGCCATGTGTAGCATGAGACCCCAGCAGCATTAGCTACCTGTATAGCAGCATAGCTAGAAAAAGGAGAACTGGTAGACAACACAGCCAAGAGGGATCACATGAGACACTGGCAACCCCATGGGAGGCAGAAGACAGCAACCCAACGTCTCTGATCACCATAAGTCAGACTCTTTGACTATGAACCCCCAGCTCTGCCCTTATTCTAAGGCAAGGATGCACGAGTCAAGATCACGAGGACTGAAGCCCAGTTCAGCCAGACCGCCCACTCGACACTCCCGGCTAGTGGACAAGGCAGGCAGGCCAGACATGACTCCAGACTCCGGCCCTAGTGACCCAAGCCATGCATCCTGGTCTAAATCTAGTCAAAAGCCTGTGCAAATAGGTATGTCTTTAGCTTAGACTTAAAACTTTGGAGAGTGTCTGAGTCTATAACGAAAGTGGGAAGTTTATTCCATAGTTGGGGGCCATTTATGTGCCTTTCCCCCGGCTGTGACTTTTTTAATTCTAGGAACTAAAAGAAGTCCTGTACCCTGTGAACGAAGTAGAAGAGTTGGATTGTAAAACTCTAAGCGTTCACTCAGATAATGTGGGGCCAGGCCATGTAGAGCTTTAAAAGTTATAAGAGTATTTTGTAATCAATGCGGAATTTGACTGGTAACCAGTGCAGTGATGATAGAACAGGAGTGATATGATCAAATTTTCTAGTTCGAGTTCGCACTCGGGGTGCTGCATTCTGAACTAACTGAAGCTTATTCATAGATTTACTAGAGCATCCAGTAAGTAAGGCTTTACAATAATCCAACCTTGAGGTTATAAACGCATGAAAAAGTTTTTCATTAAAAGAGAGGATATTTCTAAGTTTAGCGATATTACGTAATTAAAAGAAAGCAATTCGAGTGATGCTGCTAATGTGTGCATCAAAGGTGAGATCTGAATCAAATGTGACTCCTAAGTTTTTTACAGACGGACTGGGCAATAGTGGACAGCCATCTAGATTTAGGATAGATGTAACCAACCTGTCTCTCACAGCCTTGGGTCCCACTAATAGAACCTCAGAGTTTCCTTTACACAGTCCTCAATTTTGTTGATTGTAATGCTATCATTAGGTTTGGCTGATATGTACAGTTGTGTATCATCTGCATAGCAGTGGAAACTAATGCCATGTTTACGAATAACTGAGCCTAGTGGCAGCATGTACAGAGAGAATAAAAGCGGGCCAAGCCCTGACCTCTGAGGCACACCATACTTCACTTTTGAGAGCTTAGATCTTAGATTATTTATATGAACAAACTGGTACCGGTCAATTAAGTAGGATTTAAACCAAGAAAGTGCTGATCCCATAATAACTACAGTATTTTCTAGTCTGTTTAGTAAAACATCATGATCTATAGTGTCAAATGCTGCACTTAAATGTAACAGAACAAGAAAAGAAACACATCCCTTATCTGAGGACATTAACAAGTATTTAGTACCCTAATTAATTCTGTTTCAGTACTATGATGGGGCCTGAAGCCAGACTGAAATGTTTCATAAATACCATTCCTTTGGAGGTAACTACAGAGCTGCTGATAGACGGCTTTTTCTAAGATTTTGGACAGAAACAGTAGATTTTAAATTGGCTATAATTAGATATCACACAAGGGTCAAGATTGGGTTTTTAATCAATGGTTTGATGACGGCAGGCTTAAAGGATTTCGGCACATAACCAAAGCTAAGGGATGAATTTAAAATAACTAACACTGGCTCTATAATACTAGGTATTACTTGTTTGAGTAAACAGGTAGGAATTAGATCTAATAAACATGTTGATGACTTAAACGAGCTGATAAGTGTGGATAGTTCAGTAATAGTAATTAGGGTAAAAGATTCTAATCTTGATTTACAGCTCATTAAACAGATGTCTTCACTAGTGCTGCATCTGGAAGGTTGCTGAACAGTTTGGTGATGTGATGAGCATCGAGCTTGATGCCTACTGTTTTCTATCTTATCATTAAAGAAAGTCATGAAATCATTACTGTTAAAATTACACAGAACGGGAGAGTCACTTTCTATAGGGTTTTTTGTTAATTTGGAAACTGTATTAAAGAGAAATCTTAGATTATTCTTATTTTTCTCTATGACTGAGGAGAATTATGCAGCTTTAGCTTTAGTAAGGGCATGCTTATACTCTGCCATGCTGTCCCTCCAAGCAATCTTAAACACCTCCAATTTACTATGTCTCCACTTGCGCTCTAGATGCCGTGTTCTTTGCTTTAAGGTATGGGTGTGGTCATTATACCATGGTGCTAGCCTTTTTTTCCCCTAATGTGTTTGACCCTAGCAGGAGCAATCATATCCAGGAATGAGCAAAACACACATTCTAATTGGTCATTTACACACTCAAGATGATTGATCTCCGTAGGTGTATTAAATTTCAAGTTTGGTATGTTTTTAATAAACGCAGCTGGAGTAGCAGATGAGATAGTGCGCTTGGTGTGATAACGAGGCAGAAGGATTTTATTTATTAGTGATAGCTCAAATACTAAAAGATAGTGATCTGAAATCGAATCACTTTGTGGGAAAATATCAAGGTTATCTATATTGATACCAAATGTTAATATTAGATCTAATGTATGATTACAGCGGTGGGTTGGTCCCATCACATTCTGAGTGATGCCCATGGATTCTAAGATGGACTCGAAAGCAATTTTAAGTTGAACCTGCTCATTCTCAAAGTGAATATTGAAATCACCTACAATTAAAGCCTTATCTGTTGACAGTACTAAGCAGGAAAGATAGTTAGCAAATTCCTGAAGAAATTCTGAATAGGGACAAGGAGGATGGTAAATGGTGATAAGCTGAAAAGAGTATGGTTTTGACTTCCATAACAATGGATCAGTCACATTAAAAATTAGTATTTCAAAAGAATTAGCCTTGTAATGGGATTTAGTTATAACACCTAGCTCTTTGTCAAAAATTGTGGCTATGCCTCCCCCCCGACCATTAGGACGAGGGCGGTGAGCATGACTGTATCCAGGAGGTGAGCCTTCATTTAAGGCTAAATATTCATCAGGTCTAATCCAAGTTTCAGTGAGACAGAGAGCGTGTAAGCATTTATCAGTGATCATTTCATTTACAATCACTGCTTTGTTTGTAAGTGATCTAATGTTATGTTATCCTAGCTTTAGTCTTAGGTTGTTATTTCTATGGGAGCTATCTGTGTTTATACTAATGAAGTTATTAAAACAGACTTTTTGAGAGCATTTACGTTTAGGACAGATGCGGGTAACAGACACAGTTTCAATAATGTAGGTTCTGGGTGACAGTGCATGGCTACCAGCAGACAGTTGGTTAAGCCTGACTGTCTGCTGCCTGACCCCTGCTCTGGATAGTCAGCCCCTAACCAATCCGCCCATAAGACTATGGGCAATGTTGCAGGAGATGAGAGCAGCACCCTCCTGAGTGGGATGGACACCGTCCCATCATAAAAGGCCAGGCTTCCCCTCAAAGGCTGTCCAATTGTCTATATAGCCCACATTGTTTTCAGAGCACCACTTGGACAGCCAGCAGTTCAGCGACCATAACCTGCTGTAGGCTTGGTCACCTTGAAGCATTGGGATGGGGCCAAAGCACACTACTGCATCGGACATCGCCTTCACCACTCTAACAACCTCTACAAAATTAGCCTTAGTAACCTCTGACTGGTGAAGGCGTATAACATTAGCCCCTACATGAATAACTATCCTAGGGAATCTGCAGCTCTCGAGTTCACTAAGACTTGTTACAATGTCCGGCACTCTGGCTCCTGGGATACATGTAACTCTAGCTGCTGGTGTCCCTAAAGAGGTAGCTAGTTTCATGTGTTGTAAAATAGAGTCACCTATGACCAGAGCTCTTTCAACAGGCTGCTCAGTGGGTGCATCACTGAGGAGGGTAAACCAGTTGGACACGTGAACAGGTAAAGAGTGGTGCTCTCGTGGGCTAGCCTTACGACTACGTTGCCGAACCGTCACCCACTTGCTCTATTGCGAGGGCTCTGCCAGGGCGGGGGCATTAACTACACCTGTGGCATCCAGATCTGCTAAGCTAGAATCTGAGCTAGCCTTCTCTAATGTCTGGATGTGCGTCTCTAAAACTACAATCTTTTCTGTCAGACTGGCTACAAGCCTACACCTATCACAAATAAAATTTAAACTAATGACGGAGGAAAAATAGCTAAACATGCCACACTCGGCACAGGGAACAAGCGCAGCAGAAGCCATGTTAGTACAATTAATGAATTAAAAGTACTTAGCTTCAAGTGCTGTTGTGGGGTGCCGAGTGAAGATATGGTTCAGCCGATGGTCCAATGCAATGCTTGATTAAAGCGTTGATGGAAAGTTAATACAAAACGTCACAAAAAAAATTAATTAATCTCAGGAAAAAAAAGAAGGTGGGAAAAGGCTGTAAAAAAGTTATAATACACACATTACTGCAAAAGTATTAGCTAATGGCTAATTACTGCAAACACAATCCGGTATTGCTGTAAAGTTACTAAATAACGATAGCGGCAAAAAAAAATATATTATATAATCCGCCGGTACGAGAATAAAATGATTAAGATGTTGTAAAAACCTACTATATATACGATTATATATGATACAGATGCGGGAATTAAAAAATATCAAAGGTAAATATCTCCTAGCAGCTACGACACCGCGTCCTCTGTGCAACCGCGGATCAGTCTGGGTTGCCAGATCCTCGCAATCCTCGCGTCAGTTCTCTCCGATGTCTTAACTTTCTGTATTTTGTATTATTATTATTATTATTATCTGTCTTTTGTAATAAATTTGCTGTTACTCCTTTCTTTATATTAGTCTTCTAGTACTCCTTTCTTAGACAGATAATGTATGTGTAATAATAGATCTCTTGAAAGCTGTATAGTTAGACATGTTACAGATCAACCTCTGCCATATGTAAAAGATTAGATCTTGACACGATTCTAGCTGGCATGTTGATGAAAAAACCTCTGAAAAAACCTAATGCTTATTAATATACTAGACACGTTGTAACCGACCTCTGACAGACTTAAATAAAGTGTAATACTTGTGTGTTATATAATATAGGCTACACTGAGTTTCCACGTCGGTATGAACCTCTGAGCTAGAGAAACGTATTAACAGGAGATAACTATTAAAATTGAATGCTGGGGCTCTTTACCCTGTAAATCTAAAAACTATGTAGAATTTGGAGTCAGATATTAAATCAAACTTGGAGTCAGATCTTAAATCTTATTGGAGCCAGATCGTAAAAATAATAACACACATCTATTCTCTGACTGCGTCCTGCGTTCTGTCTTTGGTCATAGAGCCGCAGAGGGTTAATAAGAGACCTGATAATCTCAGACATAAAAAGCCTACAGTTTTTGGTTACCTTGACGTGATATTATTTTTATATGACTGTAAAATCTAATTTAGTTAAGATAGAACCCATCAGACAAAATCCGGTGTGATATTCTCCTTTGTATCATTTTAAGTAACCTGTATAAAATAAAGCCCATCAGAAAAGGTCTGACGTGAAGTAACTGGCACGATTAACACCTTCTCACTGGAAACTGTCAAAGCCGGTCAAAGCTTTTAAACATCGGTATAGTTATCACTTTTTTCAGATTTCTCGAGCCTACTTTTCAACCAGCCACTTCTAATCCTCTTCACTTTAAATCAGAAGCATTTTACGCGTGTTAACAGGACTTAACCCACAAATTACGGCTGAAGTGAACTCCACCAGTCGAAGAATGCTGTTATTTCTCTGTACATATAGTCTCTTCTGAGGTAAGTAACAGTTTATCTCCTTTTAGTGAAAGGAAAAGATAGTTGCACCTCTTACACATTTATAGAACGGGTCGGAATATCCAACAGGTTAACAGACTCTCATATGCGTATCTGAGAAATAGCTCTTACATATAGAATGTCACAGGGAAAGAATACGGCAGATCACAGCGACTTCCATTTAGCCTAGAAGGACGAAGTACAGGACACATTGGTTCAATTAAATGCTGAGGGCTTGAGCTTAAGAGCCAACATAGAAGAAATTTATCAGTGGTACACATCAATTGGATATAAGTTAGCCACAACTAACAAATTTGCAAATTTAGTAGGCAAATCTAAAATTAAGCATCATCAACTTTTGTCTGCCATCGATTTCTTACTCTGCCAAAATTTCAAAGTCACGGTAGAGGAATATGAGACCGAATTATTAGATATGTGTGACACTGAGCATCATAGAATACAATTTATACAGAATCAACGGACCAAAATTAATGGCTTTTGAATATGATAAACAAAATTGGGCACAACAAGCACAAATATTCGACCAGCAATTGGCAGATAAGCAGGTCGCACTTGATAAAAACAAAAATATGCCGCCACTCTAGAACAGTGTTGCAATACAGTAGTGTCAGAATCCCCATTTCGGCACTCAAACAACAATTAGTACCTGACACATCCTCAGAAAGTCCTGAGAACCCAGGTAACGTTGATGATGTGTTAGCATTTGCCAACCTGAGTAAGAACCGCTGGCATAATGGAGATGGTGCCGCTTGGCTGTATCCAGCTGTTGATTTAAGGTTGGCTGGAACAGATGGACAGGCCCAGGCCTCCATATCAGCATTTGCTCAGGGGGAAAGTTCAAATTGTCATAAAGACAGCAACATGTTGGCTGCAAATTTTTCAAGGCCTAAGCGTATTCCTAACTCCAACAGCTCCATCTTGTCAAAAGACTCCACTCAATCACGAGTCACTGTGATAAACACTATGACTGGCCACAATGGTGAAAAATTAGTAGGCAGTTAAACCTTTCAGAGTGTATGGCATACTGTAACGGCGGAGCTAACAGGAGTGACAGAGACATGCGCAGGCTCAACATAAATAACCATGCTATTTATTTATCGCAAAGGAAACCAAGGAGCAATCATAAACCAAATAAAGAACACCGCAAGATAGTACACATAGGCAAGCTTACCGCAAGGTAATAGACAGAGGCGGGCTTACCGCAGAGCCATACTAAAACGTGGGCATATAGACAATCCAGAATATAAACATAACTGGCGCAGCAGTCCGGAAAGTACACGGAAAACAAAAACTAGGTTTGAGTCCACAGAAGTGACTATGCCGCAGTACAAAGTAATCAAAAGCGGTCATAAGCCGTAATAGTCAGAAGGTCTTTGACCAAAACAAATCCCCATGCCATTCTAGAGCTAGGGCCCTGCTTATATACAGTCCGAACCAGCTGTATACACTTAGTCCAACTCCTCACCACTTAGTCCTCACCACTGTTACAGGAGAATTGGCAACAAAGGCTCCTGAAGATCTCCGCAACGGATCGATTATGGACCACGCAGAGGGTGAGACCAATGCTCAGGTACTAGTCAGATTAAAACAAGTGTTTATTGAACGGCAATGTTCTGGCCGAATGGAGCCGGATAATGAACACAAAACAGGGCGATGAACCATTTCAGGAATATGCTGAACGTCTCTGGATAGGTTTCCTTTGCCTCGGCACTGGCACTGGAACGGATGCCCTTGGCGCAGGCACAGGAACAGGAACAGACGCCCTTGGCACAGACACAGGAACTGATGCCCCCGCCGCTAGAACAGGAACTGACACCCTCGCCGCTGGCACAAGAACTGTCTCCCTCGGCGCTGGCACAAGAACTGTCACCCTCAGCATGGCACAGGAACTATCGCCTTCAGCACTGGCACAGGAACAGATGCCCTCAGTGCTGGCACAGGAACAGTAGCCCTCGGCACTGACACGGGAACAGGCGACCTCGGTGCTGGCATGGGAACAGACAACCTCTTCGCTGGCATGCGAACAGACGACCTCGGCGCTGGCACGGGAACAGACGCTTTTGTCCTCAGTGCTGGCACGGGCGCCGTCGTCTGCGATGCTAATGTCTGTGGCACTAACTGCTCAGCAACTGAGCTACCATGCTCAAAAACGGAGCTAACCTGCCTAAATACAGGGTTAATGGACACTAGCAACTCGGATGCTGTGCTACGGGGCGCTAACCAAATAAGGGACACCACAAGATAGTACACATAAGTGGGCTTACCACAAGGTAATAGACAGAAGTGGGCTTATCGCACAGCCATACTGAAACGTGGGGATATAGACAATCCAGAATATAAACATAACCCATCACAACGAGCAGTCTGGAAAGTACATGGAAAACAAAAACTAGGCCCGAGTCCACAGAAGCAACTATGTGGTCAAAGCCGCAAAATTACGCGGATCAAATTGCCCCCAGTGGCAAGGAGGGGCATAACATGTGGAGGTCAGGACCCGTGACACATACGGTGATAAAGTTGGCACATTTCCCCGAACCGGCCCTTTTGAGCCATATTGGAATAGCCTAATGTGGCAAGCCAAACATTTATGTTAGAATTATGTGACATTTGGCAAGCTGTGCTCAACACTATTCCAGTGGAATTGGCAACAAAGGCACCTGAAGATCTCCGTAACGGATCGATCATGGACCATGCAGAGGGTGAGATCAATGCTCCCATACTAGCCAGAGTACAACAAGCCTTATTGGACATACGGGGCAATGTACCGGCCGAATGGAGCCGGATAATGGTACTGTGGTAGCCTAATGGTTAAGGTACTGGACTCTGGCTCAGAAGGTCCAGGGTTCAAATCCCATCTCTGCCAATCTGCCACTGTTTGGTCCTTGAGCAAGACCCTTAACCCACAATTGCTTGGATTGTAGGATTGTACCAATTGTAAGTCGCTCTGGATAAGGGTGTCTGCTAAATGCTGTAAATGTAAATGTAAATGTAAATAATGAACACAAAACAGGGCAATGAACCATTTCAGGAATATGCTGAACATCTCTGAAGTTCTCTGGCATAAGCGAACCAACCAGAGATCATCATGGCCTCATAGAACAACTAAAAAATAATTCCGGCCCACACGTGCAGCAAGCACTCAGCCTAGGTGCTAATCCTCCATCAAATATCTTCGATGCAGTCGTAACATGGGTAATGGACATGGAGCGACGTCAAAATAATAACAACCATGTTGCCACAATTCAACAGGTAACTGAAGGACAGCCAGAAAATACCAACAGACATAAAGTTGAAAAAAGCTGTAAATATTGCGCAAAACACATTACAGATTACTGTTTTAGAAAGACTGTCAAACAATTTCTGTCAAAAATCTGGCTTTAGCGGAAAATGGACAGAATCAAACAGGGGACGTGATTTCTTCAAATTTAAAGAATACATTCCAGCACATCATGATAATGTTATCAAGATGGCGGCGCGGCAGTAGCACGCAGTGGCCTCTCTGGATCCGAAATGGTGCTTTTTTTGTGTTCGTTCGGCTACCTTATTAGTTTTATTTTCATCACATGGACGGCAGAACATCTGGTGTCCATGTATATCATTGCCAGTTACTAATAGGTCTCAGGAATCAGAACACGACTAACCTCCATGATGACCTACTGGAGAAACTACGTGATCTTGGCTTGCTGCAGGGACCGAGCCTCCAACCCTCGGGGCACCAAAAGCGGTGTGTGAGATCCCGGTAGCGCGGCAAGCGGGCGTCCGTGCTAGGCTAAAAACAAACCTAAGCCGGCCGGCTCTCCCGTCCATCCTGCTCTCCAATGTCTGCTCCCTGGAAAATAAACTGGACTACATCCAACTTCAGAGGACTACCCAACGAGAATCTAGAGACTGCTGCGTCTTTCACAGAGTTCCAGACGCCGCCATTCAGCTCAACGGGCTAGCCTCGTTTCGTGCCAACAGAAACCCAGCTCTGTGCGGTAAGACACGCGCTGGCGGTTTGTGTGTATACATCAACACAGAATGGTGCAGGAACTCTGTCCTGGTGTCTAGTTACTGTTCACTGCTAGTGGAGTTTGTGACTGTTGGATGCAGACCTTTTTATTTACCACGTGAATTCACCACCGTGTTCATTATCGGAGTGTACATTCCACCCAGCGCTAATGCTAAGGAAGCGCTCTGGGAACTGCATACTGCGATTAGTGAACTACAAAATGTACACCCTGGCGGACTGCTTATCGTTGCTGGAGATTTCAACCATGCAAATCTCAAAACAGTTTTCCCTAAATTCCATCAGCATGTGGACTTTGCAACGTGAGGGGCGAACACGCTGGATCGTGTTTACACATTCCCGACACGTACAAGGCAGAGCCCCGCCTCCACATCGGATACTCAGACCACATCTCTGTTATGCTGCTTCCTGCATACAGACCTCTCGTCAAACACTCGATACCGGTTCTGCAGCAGGTGAAAACCTGGTCAGCAGGAGCCATCTCTGCAATTCAGGACTGTTTTGAGCACACTGACTGGAACATGTTTAGGGAAGCTGCAACTTATGGTGACTATATCAACTTGGAGGAGTACACCTCATCAGTGACCAGCTACATCAGCAAGTGCACAGATGACGTCACCATCTCCAAAAACATCACCACACGACCAAACCAGAAGCCGTGGATGACCGCGCAGGTGCGCACACTGCTGAGAGACTTTGCCTTCAGAGCTGGCGATAAGGAGGCCCTGAGAACAGCAAGGGCATCCACGAGCACTGAGACACAGCAGTGACACACAGCGCATGTGGCAGGGCATCCAAGCCATCACCAACTACAGAACTACACCACCAGTCTGTGACAGTGATGCCTTCCTTCCAGATGCGCTGAACAACTTCTACGCTCGGTTTGAGGCACAGAATGATGTGGCAGTGAGGAAGTCCACCCCTTCTCCCAGTGACCAGGTGCTTTGCCTCACCACAACAGAAGTGAGGAAAACTCTACGAAGAGTCAACTCACGGAAAGCTGCAGGACCAGACAACATTCCTGGCAAGGTGCTCAGAGAATGTGCAGACCAGCTAGCAGATGTTCTCACAGACATCTTCAACATCTCTCTGAGCAGTGCTGTCGTTCCAACGTGCTTCAAGGCAACCACTATCGTCCCCGTGCCGAAGAAGTCTCCAGTGTCCTGCCTCAACGACTGTCGACCCATTGTACTCACGCCAATCATCATGAAGTGCCTTGAGAGGATCGTCTTGAGCCACATCAAGACCCTACTGCCACCCACAATGGACCCTCTGCAATTTGCATATCGCCCTAACCGCTCCACGGACCATGCCATAGCCACCACTGTTCATCTGGCTCTCACCCACCTGAATAAAAACAACTCCTATGTTCGAATGCTGTTCATAGACTTCAATTCAGCATTCAACACCATCATTCCTCAGCACCTGATTGGGAAGCTGAGCCTGCTAGGCCTGGGTGCCTCCCTCTGCAACTGGATCCTGGACTTCCTGACTGAGAGAGTTTGTCCAGATCGGCAGTATTGTCTCCAGCACCACCACACTGAGCACTGGAGCCCCACAAGGCTGTGTGATCAGTCCACTGCTGTTCACCTTGATGACGCACGACTGTGCAGCAATGCACAGCTCGAACCACATCATCAAGTTCGCTGATGATACGACCGTGGTGGGTCTCATCAGCAAGAACGATGAGTCAGCATACAGAGAGGAGATACAACCGCTATCAGACTGGTGTAAAGTCAACAATCTGTCTCTAAACGTTGACTAAACTAAAAAGATGGTTGTTGACTTCAGGAGAACTCAGAGTGACCACTCTCCGCTGATCATCGACGGCTCTCCCGTAGAGATCGTAAAGAGCACCAAATTCCTTGGTGTTCACCTGGCGGAGGATCTCACCTGGTCTCTCAACACCAGCACCATAACCAGGAAAGTCCAGCAGCGTCTCTACTTTCTGCGAAGGTTGAGGAAAGCATGTCTCCCACCTCCTATCCTCACCACATTCTACAGAGGGACCATCAAGAGCATTCTGAGCAGCTGTATCACTGTCTGGTTTGGGAATTGCACCGTCTCAGACCGCAAGACAATACAGTGGATAGTGAGGACAGCAGAGTAGGTAATCGGTGTCCCCCTCCCCTCTATCACAGATATCATCCGCAAGGCCAGCAGAATTGTGGATGATGCCACACACCCCTCAAACTCTTTGTTTACACTCCTGCCATCTGGGAAGAGGTTCCGAAGCATTCGGACACTCACAACCAGACTGTGTAACAGCATCTTCCCGCAAGCCATCAGACTGGACAGAACACCACACATACACACCTGAGTAACACAAACTGGGCCTCATAATCCATACACACTCTCACACACACAAAGCAGTCTATTGCACAGTAGACTTTTTTTTCTGCTGCTAGTCATGGACATTCTGCACTTTATACGCAACTATCTCAATAGAAGTAAATGGTTACAAGTCATCCTACTCTCTGTCTGCACTGTATGTTTTGTCCTGCACTGTTTGGTCTTGTCGCACTGTTTGTACTGTTTGCTCTAACTTGTACTAATTTGCACACATCACACACGTGCACTTTAAGTATTGTTTTTTTGTTTTTGTTCTTTTTTAACAAACTAGTATTGTGCTGTCCTCATTGTCTTGTCACTATGTAGCACCTGTAAGTCATGGAGGAACATTGTTTCGTTTCACTGTGTACTGTGTATATGGTTGAAAAGACAATAAATCCGACTTTGACTTTGACTAATGACCAATTAGCTGAAGTTACCAGGCGATTGGAAACAATCGAAACCCTGATACGGGGATTTATCCAAGGCAATGCACTTACTCCACAGTGTCATGGTCCAAATCAAAATAATCACAGCAGCCCCATGGATTCCCGAAACCAGGAGGATCATGGAGAGCACCTGCCTTGGATTAGAACAACACACACAGAGCCATAAGTCATAAGCTCAAATGTGGGAAATTGGTGTGGAAATATTTCAAGGGGCCACTCTCACATAATATACTAACCAGTTTACAAAATGTGGCCCCCCTGGTGTACCTCCAAAACCAATCTACTCAACCCAGATCTGTTATGATTCAGGTTCCATCCATCCCCCGACATTCCTCGTCATTGTCCCGAATGACAAAGATCCAAGATCACCTTTTCTACCTTTATTTCCACAGGTAGAATTCACTGAACCAGAATCAATTATTTGAAGGTATGTACTGTCTTGGAATGTGTGTAACTAGCTCAAATTGATGGACCAATCCATAAAGTTGCATCTGAATTAAAAGGTATTCTAACCACACGTGGCTACCACATACCAACACAGTGCCCAGCAATGCATCCTGTCTCAAAAGAGGACCTTATTAGGAGTAAACTAAACAAAACCCTATTTAATGATGCAAATGGTGCATATTACTTACATCCTTCCACGTATTACACACATTGTGAACCTCACCCAAAGCATTTACATGGCTGTGATTTTGGCTTCAATCACTCACACACACAGCATGCACACGCACGCACACATAAGCGTGCGCACACACACACACCATGCACACTCACACACTCACATGTACACTCTCACAAGCTTGCGCGCACACACACACACATATACAGCCTCACAAGCTTGCACACACACACACACACACACACACACACACACACACACACACACACATATATATACAAACTTTTTAAAATGGGAAGTTGCATATAGAATTTATACACAAGATCTGTTAACTGCTGCCAGACAAGAGATCCTATGCTTCCACATTCCATCACGACATGCCTTAACAGATGTCAGATCTCACCCATTACATGAAAAAATAATAAAACAATAAACTCTATGATGCTTTACGATGGTAACGAGTGTACCGACTGCATAGGGTTCTATGTTACATATCCCTTCATACACCCAGACTCCAAACTCTGGGTGTTCCAAACTCTACCACTATACATTCTCTGGGCAGTGTTATAAAAGAACAAGTTATCAGATGGGATCAGATGAATGAAAGATAACAAAATGTTGGTTACCATGAGGTCCTATTGTCACGAAACTGCAAATTATGTACTTGTAACACTTTGCAACCCATAACCACTAATGTCACCAAACTGATTAGTGTTCACTCCTTACACGGATATGCTGACACTATCCAGGTCTCACATACTCAATGGTGTGTTATCAGTGAGATGACTGTCTTCAGATTCAGAGGTCTGATGTGCCCAGCAAACCACAAATTCTGCCTGGAAGTAAAGGACTTCACTCTGACTCTCTCCATGGTGGCAAGACACCTTTTATGAAGAGGACACAAACATCCTGACAGACACAATACAACTAGTGCAGCAGCTCATCGAGAGGACCAAGTAAGTGAACCTATCTGAGCGGACAACCAGCATCCTAACCAGCTCGTCCACCCTGTCTGCACAGTACACTTACACATGGTGCCACTGAACCTTCAGGGGGTGCGTCGTGTTCAGCATATTACTGTGCATACTCAACATCATACAGTGCTGTTATTTCCAGAGGGGCATCGCTACACTCCATTCATTTTTGACTGCCACACAGGTTTTAGGGCTGCTATGGGACTCTGTTTTAGACGTCTCTGAAGGGGGATTTGTAGGAAAAAATGTAATTATCCTATAAAATTAAAAGCCTGTACTATTGTGTGGCAGATGCTATTTGTTTCAGAATGTACAGTGGTGCTTGAAAGTTTGTGAACCCTTTAGAATTTCCTATATTTCTGCATAAATATGACCTAAAACTTCATCAGATTTTCACACAAGTCCTAAAACTAGATAAAGAGAACATGGTCATTTATTTATTAAGGGATAACTGCGACTAAACTGTAACTGTTGATCAGTCCTGCACACTAGCTTGGAGGAATTTTAGCTCATTTCTCCATACAGAACAACTTCAACTCTGGGATGCCAACTATCACATGCCTTGCTCTTGGAGTGATCTTTGTTGGTCAACCACTCCTGGGGAGGGTAACAATGGTCTTGAGTTTCCTCCATTTGTACACAATTTGTCTGATTGTGGATTGGTGGAGTCAAAACTCTTTATAGATGGTTTTGTAACCTTTTTCAGCCTCATGAGCATCAACAACTCTTTTTCTGAGGTCCTCAGAAATCTCCTTTGTTTCACATATTCTTTTATGCTTGGGCCTTTCTGAATCATGGAAAAAGTGAGATATGCATTGGTCGGCCAGTAAGCATTTCAGGCATGGTTAAGCATGTAGTTGTGTTAGCACTTGTGCGGTAAGATGTTAGTGCCAAAGGAGGAGCTTGTACCCAATTTGGTGATTTCACATATTTTTGCAGATTTGGCTTTCAGTACGCCATTACCTTAGAGTTTCTGCCAAATTAGTCTCACTACTTTATCATCAAATTATTTTCCATTATCTGAACTAATCATTGTTGGGATTCCAAACCTTGGAATCACTTCTTTACACATGAATTTGGCCACTGTGTCTGCATTTTTGTGCTAGGCTGGTATTGCTTCCACCCATCTGCTGAACCTGTTTTTTTACCACTAAGAGGTACCTTTTTATTCCATTGTTCCAATCATATCATGTAGTCCATGGTCAAGTGGAGGAAGGGTCTGTCAGGAATTGCAATGTGGCCAATTGGAGTTGTTATTCCCTTCCTTACATTGTTCTTGATGCAAGTTTCACATCTGCCTAGGGTTGCGTCTACAAATTGCTGTAAATTTGGTACCAAAAAATCGGATTTTTGCGATTGTTCTCAGTACCTCCGCCTTTGTGCAATGGTCAACATGGTGTCTAGAACATCTAAAACTAATCAGCCCATAATTTACAGTATTTGTCTACCTCTACTCAGCATTCATGAGGTTCGCCATCACCTTCTGTCACAAGGGTTTTGGGCTGTGTTTGTCGATTTACAAACCTTCAACCCAACATTTGGTTGTCTTAACAGTCTTTCCATTGCCAGGACTCTTGGTACTGTTAGGACAAATCGTTTTATTTCCAGTAATTCTACTATCTTGTGGCATGTCAAGATAAGTACTGGATAGTCCATGGTGACACTGCTGGCCTTGTCATACATCAGTACTATTATACTGATTCCCCTATATCATTGTGGAAGAGCTAATTCTACTTCAGAGAACTGATTGTTACGTGGGAGTCTAGGATGAGCAGACGATTTGCATAGTTCCAGTTCAATAAATTATATTTATTACAATTGTTCTCCAAAACATACAATCAAGGACAAAATACTACTACTACTACTACTACTACTACTAATAATAATAATAATAATAATAATAATGACAATAATAATCAAAATAAGAAAGATAATCAACAACCGAGGAAAACACCACGACCCGAGACAGGGGAAAGCAAATCCAAAAAGCCGACCAGGGGAGGATGAGAAGCTATAGGAAGCTATGGTTGATGGAGGAAGCTATAGAAGGCTATGGCCAGCAGGGAGAAGCAACGGAACGCTTACACCGGCTGGGAGCAGCTACGGAAAGCTGTGGCCGGCTGGGGGAAGTGACATAACGCTATAACCATCTGGGCAAAGCTCCAGAAAGCTAATGCCAGCAGGTAGAGCTACAAAGAGCTAATGCCGGCTGGGAAAAGCTACAGAAGGCTATGGATGGCTGAGAGAAGCGACGGAACGCTATTGTCGGCTGGGAGAAGCTACGGAAGTTAATTCTGGTGGGGAGAAGCTATAGGAAGCTAACGTCAGCTGGAAGAAACTATAGGAAGCTATCACTGGCTGGGAGAAGCTATAGGAAGCTAACGTCAGCTGGGAGAAGCTATAGGCAGCTAGCGCCAGTTGGGAGAAGTTATAGGAAGCTAACGCCAGCTGGGAGAAGCTTTAGGAAGCTAACACCGCTTGGGAGAAGCGATAGGAAGCTAACAGCGCACTGGCTGCTCGTCTATGGGGTTAAATGGCGTGGCCGGCTTGGAAACAGGGCTAGCATGCACAGGTGCGGAACTACTGGGCGCTAGTGGTTCATCTAAGGAGCCACAAGGCGTGGCAAGCTTAGATATGGAGCTGGGGTTCTCGGATACAGAGCTAACATGCTCATACACTAAGCTAAGGGGCGCAATTGGCTTGTCTACGGAGCTGATCGGCACGGTGAACTCAGAAACCGGGTCAGGAGGTGAGGAGAAGCTATAGGAAGCTAACGCCAGCTGGGAGAAGCTCTAGGAAGCTAACGCCAGCTGGGAGAAGCTATAGGAAGCTAACGCCGGCAGGGAAAAGCTATAGGAAGCTAACGCCGGCTGGGAGAAGCTATAGGAAGCTATCGCCAGCTGGGAGAAGCTCTAGGAAGCTAGCACCAGCTGGCAGAAGCTATAGGAAGCTAACGCCGGCTGAAAGAAGCTCTAGGAAGTTAGCACAGGCTGGGAGAAGCTACAGGAAGCTAACGCCGGCTGGGAGAAGCTATAGGAAGCTAGCGCCGGTGGGGAGAAGCTACTGGAAGCTAACGCCGGCAGGGAGAAGCTACAGGAAGCTAACACCAGCTGGGAGAAGCTATAGGAAGCTATCGGAAGCTAAATAGGTCCGTAATGAACAAAAATAATGAGTTCCAGGTGGGTCTGCAGCCATCTTGCAGCCACAAAGGTTTGTAGGCGATGTAGTCCAGATCTCCCACTGATGAAAACCCAGTTCTGCCACGGATCCTAACACATATATGAGTAGGAGGCTACTGGTTGTCTCATTTTCTGTGTTTCTGACTGCTGCATCAGCAATGGAGTAGCAAAGGTCTGGTCATGTACAACATACAACTGAAATGGTTGACCATAGTCAGGTAATCTGAATCTGAGCCTGTTGTAATTCTCTTTTACTGTTTTGAAATGCTGCTTCAGCTTCATTTGACCACAGCAGTAGTGCCCCCAATTGAGTGTGTCCTATATATTTCATCAGGTGACGCAAAGGTTCTGCTTTTGCTGCGTAAAATTCAATGCAGTCAGAGCTATACTCAGTTAGATCCAGAAGTTTCATCATAGCAATGCACTGTCAATGGTTTATGTGTTTTGGCAAAAGCCTCTAAGCGTTCGTCCAAGATTCGTTTCTGGTTACTAGAAATTTTCCAAGCCAAACGCTCAACCTCTGTTTGACAATACTGCAGTTTGGTCAGTGAAGTCTTGAGTCCCTTCTCAGCCAAGCATGTAGGGATTGTAATAGAGTCATCTTGACTTGAGGTGAATCTTGAGGTGATCAGATCAGAATCAACATATTGAATCACTGTACCTTTTAGTTTTAACAACACATGCCCCAATTCTTCCTTCAAAACTTGGTTAAACACATGGGGTGAGTGTTTAAAGCCTTGAAGAATACAAGTATGGGTGTACTGCTGTCCTCCAAATGTAAAGGCAAATAGAAGTTGGCTTTCTTTGGCCAGTGGAACACTAAAGAATGCTGAACACAAGTCAATCAATGTAAAATGAGTTGCTTCAGACAGAATGTGTGAAGATTTGGAACTTCTGCTAGATAATCCTCAACTACATCATTTACTAGCCTAAGGTCATGTACCAAATTATACTTTTGACCATCTGCTTTGAGTACTGGATGTATGGGTGTGTTTGCTGGTGATCGAACTGGTATTAACACTCCTGCAGCTATTAGTCAATTTACTGTTTAAGCTATACCCAGCTCTGCTTCTGGTTTTAATGGGTACTGGGGCTTATAGGGTAGGTGACAATTAGGCCTAATTCGAATTCTGACTGGCTGTGTGCATTTAATCAACCCAACATCCGTTTCATGCTATGACCAAAGCTGTTTTGGGACTTTGGTTAACATTTCTTCTTTTAGGTCTACCTTCCCTTCCCTTTGGTAAATCTATGCTTGTACAGTAATCTTTAGTACCTGAGGTATTGCCAGAGCTGCTGACCTTGCCTTTATTCTGATGTAGCTCCCATTGCTAATAACAACACAAGGATGTTCTGTCTGAACATAATTTTTTCTAGTGGTTTCTGTTACCATAGGACCTAATTGTTTACTCTCATACCCTTTGTGGGTTTGGCATGTTCAAGATTGTATTCCTTTTTCAGATATGCACTTGGTGCTATGCTCAAAGCTACTCCTATAGATCCTATGTAGATGGCTGTGGCTTATAATTGTACAGTCTTTGGTTGTCTTGCCAGCCACCACTTATCTCTTTTATTGATCATTGTCTTCTTCTTCATGGAACTGGACAGTACAGTGCTTTGGTGCTGTAGGTTCTCTTGCATCAGGAAGGTGTGATTGAACTAACTTCTTCTTATGATCAAGGGCTTTCCTTACTTCTTGGTCTATTTGTCCAAACCAATAGATTGTTTCGTACCACACAATTCTTGTGTCTCTGGTGCTGCTCATTATCATTTGAGTACAAGGTTGTCTAGGTGCAGGTGTAATAATTATCACCCCATCGGGTGTGCAGAGGATCTTGTAGTTCAGTTGACACAGGGCATCTCTTCCCAGCAGGTTAGTTGGGATATTTGCTGACACAAGGATCGCAAGCTTTACTTGTTGTTGTCCAAGTTGTATGTTAATTGGGTCTGTCATGGGGATCAGCTGCGTTTGTCCCAAGAATCCTATGATCTTTACAAAACGTTCCGACCGAGGGAGATGGAAGGCATCTTATGGTCTAACACCGATATGGAATGCTCCTGTGTCAACCATCATTTGTATCTTCTTACCTTCCACTTGAACCTGCAGCATTAGTTCATCTTCAAGCTTTTGACTGCTGAGTGGAGCTGCCCCTCTCCCTCCAGATTCTCTGGGGATCTAGCATCCCTCGAGCCTCCCTTGCCAGGGATTGTCAGGGCCACTTCCTCCTTGTTGAACTTGTGGGACTTGGAGGTATTGCTGAGAACCTTGTTGATATCCTTGTTGATTTTTTTTTTTAATCTTTGTTGATCCTGTATTGATCTTGTGCAGTCTCATGATAAGTGTACTCTCAGGCCACAATTCCAGCAGGTGGTTGGAGGTCCATTTGGTACTTGACCTCTGTTTCCTTGGTAATTCCCTCTTCCTCTTCCACTGTAACCTCTGCCTTCTTGGCTTTACTTGGTAAATCACTACTTGAGGTGGTTGAGGTTAAATAATTTGTGGCTGGGATGGCTCTACTTGCAATTTTCATGCTGTTTGTGGTGCTGGGGTCACTGTTTGTACTGCTTAGCACACTGCCTTCTTAATGACTGCTTTCAGATTTGATGTTTCATCTTCTTCTCTCAGCTTTTTTACCACGGCCTGTGTCTTTTTCTTGCCAGCATTGATTTGTAGCTGAGCCAGTTTTCTGCTTTCTGATATGTTCTGTTCTTTCATTTGTTACTCTTGCTTCTTGTACATGGGTCACATGGGTCACACTGTCACAAAACAGACTCAGTGGCATTGTTTTCAATCCTCCCATCTCATCCATTTTGCTGGCTACTGCTGTTGGCAGGTTGTCTCTGCAAACCACTTTCACGTATGCTGTCTTCCACTAACCATAGCCCTATTGTGCGTACTAGCAATGACTTTATATTTCCTACAGCCAGAGTTGTTCAGTCAAATCTTCCAGCTTTGCAATCCATCTGTAAGCCCCTTCGGTAATGTCTGGTAGTTTTCAGGACCTCTGTGTATATTGTGGACCATAGTACATATTCTGGCATTTTCTTTTTCAATAGCAGTGGAAACTGAAGCCCAGGCCCTGCTGCAGGGTTCTCATTATGTCTTTTTATCGTATTTTTTCAGATCTTTCTCTAATATTGGGTGTTCCTTAATCGAGAGTTCCAAAATTGTCATTCCTCTTTCCTTACTTAGAGACATGGCTTCACTGAATGCACTGGATTGTCCCTTCTATATCAATTTTACAAATGTTCTTTGCTTTCGATCACCCGTTTGGTTTCTGACCAGATTTGCTCGACAACTGTGCTGATGAGTTGTTTCTGCCCTAATCAGTCTTCTATATTCTTTCAGCTGTTATGCTTTCTATTTCCAAGTACAGTGCCTTGCAAAAGTATTCGGCCCCCTTGAACTTTTCAACCTTTTTCCACATTTCAGGCTTCAAACATAAAGATATGAAATTGTAATTTTTTGTGAAGAATCAACAACAAGTGGGACACAATTGTGAAGTGGAACGAAATTTATTGGGTATTTTAAACTTTTTTAAAGTGGGGCGTGCAATATCATTCGGCCCCTTTACTTTCAGTACAGCAAACTCACTCCAGACATTTAGTGAGGATCTCTGAAGGATCCAATGTTGACCTAAATGACTGATGATGATAAATAGAATCAAAGCACAGAGAGCATCATGAAGACCAAGGGACACACCAGGCAGGTCCGAGATACTGTTGTGGAGAAGTTTAAAGCCGGATTTGGATACAAAAAGATTTCCCAAGCTTTAAACATCTCAAGGAGCACTGTGCAAGCGATCATATTGAAATGGAAGGAGTATCAGACCACTGCAAATCTACCAAGACCCGGCCATCCCTCTAAACTTTCAGCTCAGACAAGGAGAAGACTGATCAGAGATGCAGCCAAGAGGCCCATGATCACTCTGGATGAACTGCAGAGATCAGGTAGTAATCAGACCCACTTCAGCAAATCTACAACAAGACAACCCGGCCATCCCTCTAACTTTCAGCTCAGACAAGGAGAAGACCGATCAGAAGATGGCAGCCAGGGCCCATGAATCACTCCTGGGAGTGAACCTGCAGGAGATCTACAGCGTTGAGGTGGGGGAGACTCTGCCCCATAGGGACAACAAATCAGCTGTCGTACACTTGCACAGTTTCTGGCGTATGTATTGGTAAGACAGTGGCAAGAAAAAGAAAGCCATTTTTCAAAGGATATCCATAAAAAGCTCGTTTCTCGTTTAAAGTTTGCCACAAGCCACCTGGGACGACACCACAAACATGTGGGAAAAACGTTTGCCTCTGGTCATATGAAAAAACCCAACAATTGAAATTTTTGGCCACAGCAAATGTTATGTTTTTTGGCGTAAAAGCAACACAGCTCATCACCCTGAACACATCATCCCCACTGTCAAACATGGTGGTGGCAGCATCATGGTTTGGGCCTGCTTTTCTTCAGCAGGGACAGGGAAGATGGTTCAAATTGATGGGAAGATGGATGGAGCCAAATACAGGACCATTCTGGAAGAAAACCTGTTGGAGTCTGCAAAAGACCTGAGACTGGGACGGAGATTTATCTTCCAACAAGACAACAATCCAAAACATAAAGCAAAATCTACAATGGAGTGGTTCACAAATAAACGTATCCAGGTGTTAGAATGGCCAAGTCAAAGTCCAGACCTGAATCCAATCGAGAATCTGTGGAAAGAGGTGAAAACTGCTGTTCACAAACGCTCTCCATCCAACCTCACGGAACTCGAGCTGTTTTTCAAGGAAGAATGGGAAAAAATTTCAGTCTCTTGATGTGCAAAACTGATAGAGACAAACTCCAAGCGACTTGCAGCTGTAATCGCAGCAAAAGGTGGCGCTACAAAGTATTAATGCAAGGGGGCCAAATAATTTTGCACGCCCAACTTTTCAATTTTTTATTTCTAAAAAAGTTTCAAATATCCAATAAATTTCGTTCACACAACTTCACGGTTGTGTCCCACTTGTTGTTGATTCTTCACAAAAATATCTTTATGTTTAAAGCCTGAAATGTGGCAAAAGGTTGAAAAGTTCAAGGGGGCCGAATACTTTTGCAAGGCACTGTATCCTGGGCATTTAAAAATGTCCCGTGAATACTTGGTGTGGTCAGTCCATAAACGTGCTTCTGAGTACCACACTTATATAATCACCACGCTATACAGCACGTGGCATTTTCACCTTCCGTCCACGGTTCTGCTTTAACAAATCTGCGTCGTTCCCAGGTGCTTAAACGATAGTATGAGAGAACTTTCTCTGTTTTCTATAATCTTTTCTTTTTCTTCTATCCCACTTTCTCTGCATTTACGTGGTTACTGCATGCTGATTCCATCTCTGCCAGTCCCATGACTAGCTTAGAGCACGTTTTAATACTCAGTATCAATGACTACTCTTCTCATGACAAAAGCACAAACACTTAAGTGTGGCCCTAAGTGGCACCTGACCTCCTTAAGTTATTGGATCCCCGTTATGGTCCTCTTCAACTTCTCCAAGTCTTATTCCAGATTCCCTGTGTCAGGGAACCGTCCCCTTAGAGCATTTTTCCCAAAAAGTCTTATTCCAAACTACATGTGCTTAGGATCAAGGGAATCATCCAAACTAGCGTGTATCCACCTGGTCCATCTGGTTCCAAATTCCCTACGCTCCCTAACTGAGTTCACTCTCAATTGGAGTACATCCCCAAGCTCACACTTTGTGCCATTCCGAACCTTTTGTATACTATATCACTTTATTACTCTTTTTCTGTTTGGCCGGTATCTCTCAAATAACGTTATCTCTCATATACTTCAATTCACTATTTATCCAAGATCCTTACTATTACACACATATTTACACCCTCTCACACCTCTGTCTGCTGCTCCACTTTGTATCTGTAAAACAACTTCTACTACTTGCATACCACACCAAGTTTCTTATTATTGGAGTTTAGCCTATTAGCACTCTTACCATCCAGACCTCCAAACTCTATCTCTTTTAGCAAACACAGAATATGCATACAATGGGGCAAAAAAGTATTTAGGCAGCCATTGATTTTGCAAATTCTCCTACTTAGTAAGATGAGAGAGGTCTGTAAGTTTCATCATATGTACACTTCAACTATGAGAGACAAAATGAGAAAAAAAAATCCAGGAAAGCACATTGTAGGTTTTTTAAAGAATTTCATTGTAAATCATGGTGGAAAATAAGTATTTGGTCACCCACAAACAAGCAAGATTTCTGGCTCTCACAGACCTGTAACTTCTTCATTTAAGAAGCTCTTCTGTCCTCCACTCGTTACCTGTATTAATGGCACCTGTTTGACCTTGTTATCTGTATAAAAGACACCTGTCCACAGCCTCAAACAGTCAATCTCCAAACTCAACTATGGCCAAGACCAAAGAGCTGTCAAAGGACACCAGGACGAAAATTGTAGACCTGCACCAGGCTGGAAAGAGTGAATCTACAATAGGCAAGCAGGTTGGTGTGAATAAATCAACTGTGGGAGCAATTGTAAGAAAATGGAAGACATACAAGACCATAACAAAGGCTACCATCAGTTACACACTATGCCAACAGGGACTCAGATCCTGCAGTGCCAGGCTTGTTCCCCTGTGTAAGCCAGTGTGTCCAGGCCCATCTGAAGTTTGCAAGAGAGTGTATGATCCAGAAGAGGATTGGGAGAATATCATGTGGTCAGATGAAACCAAAATGGAACTTTTTGGTAAAAACTCAACTCGTCGTGTTTAGAGGAAAAAAAATGCTGAGTTGCATCCCAAGAACACCATACCTACTGTGAAGCATGGGGGTGAAACATCATGCTTTGGGGATGTTTTTCTGCAAAGGCGAGAGAACGACTGATCTGTGTTAAGGGAAGAATGAACGGGGCCATGCATTGTGAGATTTTAAGCCAAAAACCTCCTTCCAGCATGACAATGATCCTAAACACACTGTTGGGGTAACAAAGGAGTGGCTCCGTAAAAAGAATTTCAAGGTACTGAAGCTGCCTAGCCGGTCTCCACACTTCAACACCATAGAAAATTTGTGGAGGGTGTTGAAAGTCCACGTTGCCCAGCAACACCCAAAAAAATCACTGCTCTAAAGGAGATCTGCATGAAGGAATGGGCTAAAATACCAGCTACAGTGTGTGCAAAACTCTCTCCACAAATTTTCTATGGGGTTGAGGTCTGGAGACTGGCTAGGCCACTCCAGAATCTTGAAATGCTTTTTACGGAGCCACTCCTTCATTGCCCTAGCGGTGTGTTTGGGATCATTGTCATGCTGGAAGACCCAGCCACGTTCCATCTTCAGTGCTCTCACTGATGGAAGGAGGTTTTGGCTTTAAATCTCACGATACATGGCCACGTTCATTCTTCCTTTATCACGGATCAGTCATTCTGTCCCCTTTGCAGAAAAACAGCCCCAAAGCATGATGTTTCACCCCCATGCTTCACAGTAGGTATGGTGTTCTTGGGATGCAACTCAGCATTCTTCTTCCTCCAAACACGAAGAGTTGAGTTTTTACCAAAAAGTTCTATTTTGGTTTTATCTGACCACATGATATTCTCCCAATCCTCTTCTGGATCATACGCTCTCTCGCAAACTTCAGATGGGCCTGGACATACTGAGTCCCTCTCGGCATAGTGTGCTACTGATGGTAGCCTTTGTTACTTTGGTCCCAGCTCTCTGCAGGTCATTCATCAAATCCCTCCATGTAGTTCTGGGATTTATGTTTACCGTTCTCATGATCATTTTGACCCCACGGGATGAGATCTTGTGTGGGGCCCCAGATCGAGGGAGATTATCAATGGTTTTGTATGTCTTCCATTTTCTTACAATTGCTCCCACAGATGATTTATTCACACCAACCTGCTTGCCTATTGCAGATTCACTCTTCCCAGCCTGGTGCAGGTCTACAATTTTCTTTCTGGTGCTCCTCGACAGCTCTTTGGTCTTGGCCATGGTTGAGTTTGGAGTCTGACTGTTTGAGGCTGTGGACAGGTGTCTTTTATACAGAAAAAATGAGGTCAAACAGGTGCCATAAATTACCAGGTAACGAGTGGTGGACAGAAGAGCTTCTTAAAGAAGAAGTTACAGGTCTGTGAGAGCCAGAAATCTTGCTTGTTTGTGGGTGACCAAATACTTATTTTCCACCATGATCTACAATTACATTCTTTAAAAATCCAACAATGTGCTTTCCTGGAATTTTTTCTGATTTTGTCTGTCATGAAAATTACAGACCTCTCTCATCTTTCTAAGTAGGAGATTTTGCACAATCAGTGGCTGACTAAATACTTTTTTGCCCCACTGAATTTATGAGGCTTAATATAATGACACAGAAGCAGGGATGAAAAGGACGAGACTCAGAGCAAGCTCAGTGTCCTTTCAAACACGCGATCACAAGGAGAATATAAATTCCCCGATTCCGAAGGAAGGAGGCGACGACGTGAGAGGGAAAAGGCGGGGATGAGGTTCAAAGCAGCCGGGAGAAGCCCGGCAAAAAGACACTCATAAAAATAAACAAAAGCTGGCCCTACGCTGGCTTCTAGGCCCTAACTTACCAGGCAATCTCTTAATTGCCCCGTCTGAAGGTCTTCAAACCCCCAGACGTACCGCTGTCCCTGAAACAAAAGAAAAGAAGAGGAACAATGAACGCTGTGACCTACAATACAGCGCATGCACGTCGGGTGTGTCGTGCAGCTGAGGGAACGTGCTGCTCAACCAATGGTGCGACATTGTGTGAGCCCAAAGGGGTGTTTATATAGGTTCAACAACAGGTGTCCCCCTAAGCACGACCAAAACCTCCCCTAGCCTGACAAACACGCTGAGGGTTGAGCATGTTACGTCCGGGGAGGCACCAGTAGGCCGGACTCACCTTTAAATAGCGGCCAAATGGGAGGGTAGGCCAACATGAGCCAGCTACGAGGCTTGGCTCGGGCTTGGGACTAGTCACGAGAAGCTCAGGGGCGGAGCTCGGCACCGGCGGCTCAAGGGCAGAGCTCTGCACCGGCAGCTCAGGGGTGGAGCTCGGCACAGGCAGCTCAAGGACCAGACTAGACCCTACCAAGCCAACAAAAAGGTTTTCGCTAAGGGCCTGGCCTAACAAAGGCAACCACGGCACGGGAGCCAACGCCAATGACTGCGGTGCAAGGATTGGTCTGAATGACCGGGGCGCGGGGGTTGGGGCCAGTGACCATGGTGCAGGAGTCGATCTGCGTGACCGTGGCACGGGGGTCAGGGCCAAAGACTGCGGCACAGGGATCAGTCTGACTGACCGTGGCGCAGGGGTCTGCACTAATGACCGGTGCGCATAGATAGGTACTGAGCTAGGCGGCGCTAACTGCTCAGGTACGGAGCTCACTTGCTCAGGTACAGAGCTTACTTGCTCAGGTACAGAGCTTACGGGCGTGGCGTGCTCAGGTATGATGCCAGGCAGCACTAATTGCTCAGGTACGGAGCTTACGGGGTGTTTTGAGCTCGGGTAGGAAGCTAGGGGCCACTAAATGCTCAGGTACGAAGCTTAATTGCTCAGGTACAGAACTTATGGGCACGGTGAGCTCATGTACGGAGCTAGGCAGCACTAAATGCTCAGGTACAGCGCTTAATTGCTCAGGTACAGAGCCTACGGGCGTGGCAAGCTCAGGTATGCAGCTAGGCGGCGCTAAATGCTCAGGTACAGAACTAGGTGGCACTAAATGCTCAATTATGGAGCTTACGAGCACGGCGTGCTCAGGTATGGAGCTAGGGGGCGCTAAATGCTCAATTACAGAGCCAAAGGATGCAGCGTGCTCAGGTACAGCGTTATTAATCGCTAAATGCTCAAATATGGAGCTTACTCCTCAGAGCTAAAGGACGAATGAGCAAGAGGTGTCGGGGCGAGTGTGAAACTGGCCCTTCTCCCAGTCCGCTCAACAAGGAGGGCATATGCAAACAAAAGAAAAGGAGAGGAACAATGAATGCCGTGACCTACAATATAGCACGTGTCCGTCGGGTGTGTCGTGCAGCTGAGGAAACACGCTGCTCAAGCAATGTTGCAACACTGTGTGAGCCCAAAGCTGTGTTTATATATGCTCAACAACAGATGTCGCCATTTGCACGCGATCGCGCTGGAGGTGCTCACGCCGCCATGTAGGGTCAATATTGACCACTAGCGGCCAAAGCGTGACCCCTAATATCCCCAGCTGTGTTCAATAAGCCATTCAGAGTTCACTGTACGAAGCGGAGACTCGGATTGATCCACAGGGGCCCACGTGACCCAGTGGAGGATTTTGGGCGATGTAGTCCTGTTCGCCCATGGCAGAGGCAAACAAGGATTAAACCAGGGTTTGGCCATGTGGTGTGACATCTTGTTCTCTTTAAATGTCTGTTGGCTTAAGTGTGTGCATCTCTGGAAATTCTTGGCATCCACACGTACAAGTCTTTACACACACATTAGTACAAATTTAGTTTTGATCATTCTTAATAGAGACAACCTTGGGATGGATGGAATGCCTTGGTGAAGGCTTTGGATCACAGGTGCGTAGAGCAAAACATCCTGATATGACCGGATAGTCCTTGATAAGACCATTTGGTTGAGGAAGGTCATTTTATGTTACAATACTGAACATGCTCATAGCTTTCCATTAAGCACTGTAATGACTAAAGGTGTGAATAAAGCAAAGAAATGTACCATAATGCATAAAAATGAATAAAAATATTCTTCTCCATCAATCCAAGCAAGCGCTTCCCAGCCATTCCATCTTGGCCAGAGGTAAAAGTAAGGAGATGGTCCTTTGAGAAAGCCTAGTGGGTGGCAGTGAGGCAGAAGCCGTGAAGGGTAAAGCAGTGGCATGGAAAGGAAGCGAGAACCTCCAAATTGAAGACAGAAAGCGGAGTGGGGTCCTACCACCTGATACCCCCAAGCTTAAGAAACTTCACCCCTCCCTCAATGTATACTGTCTCAAACCCCACTTCTGTGGCGAAGTCTCACCTTCCAGCAACCTCTCCACTCCACACCTGACCACCTACGATGTTTTTACCTTGTCCTGTAGAACAACACTTTTGCCTCAAGGGCCATCAACACACTGGAAGGTTTGCACAAAGTGAAATACCCAGCTAGGGATCCTGACGGCTGCCTTGAAACCTTAATGAGCACTGACTACATGTATTCTTTTGTTGCTTGTGGCTACTACTCTGCTGTTGTTGTGATGGATCTGTGATGGATCAGGTTTTTTTTTTATTTTTCTTTTTTTTTTCCATTTCATTTAAGTGAATAAATAAAAAACATTAACTTATTAACTGATATTTTTATTACAGTATTAAATTATTGCAGAGGTAAAGAACTGCTTAATTGAATATAGGTTTCCAATTATTCGAAAAACACTAACCAGGTGCTGCTTTTTCTGTTTGTATAATGAGCTCAAGGGGCCACATAATTATAAAAATGGCAAACAAAACATTGTGGAATTGTGAGACTGATTACATTAGAAATGATTTGTTTTGGCTTTGTTCACAGGAAGTTGGTACAGTTTGACAAACGGGTAATTTTTTCTAATTTAGATATCTGTGTGTGTACATGTTGACACTAAATATACCTCTTCCATTTTCGGGACTGTGCACAGAATCATTGCGCTGCTGAACTGAGATATGAACACTGGGCACAATGGATTGGGTCAATGACAAGGAATTCGAAAAGAGTCATGTCCTCAATCCTCAACAGAAGCAGCTGTATGCATGTTTCTACAAACAGTATATCACATGTTTACCTTTGGCTATCAACAGGCAGCCCTATACACTCACTGATCTCGTTATTAGGCACACCTCCTTGTTTCTGCCCATTTTATTAGTACCATATAGACACACTTTGTATTTATAAAATACAGTGTAATGTACAGACAGTAGTCCATCTGTTTCCCTACATACCTTGTTAGCCCCCATTTACTCTCTCTTAGGACCACCATAGATCAGGTACTATTTTGATGGTGGATCATTCTGTCACTGCAGTGACACTGATGTGGTGGTGGTGTGTTAGTGTGTGTTGTGCTAGTATGAGTGGCTCAGATACAGCAATGCTGGCTGGAATGAAAATAGGCCACCTACGAAAAATGTCCAGCCACCAGCATCCTGTAGGCAGCATCCTGTGAGCACTGATGAAGAATTAGATGACTAACACAAACTGTGCAACAACAGATGAGCTACTGTCTCTGACTTTACATCTACAAGTTAGAGCACTATGGTAGATTATCGTAGAGTGCACAGTGAGTGAATACAGTGTTTAAAAACTTCAGCAGCTCTGCTGTGTTTGATGCAATGGTACCAGCAAAACACATACAAACACACCATCACCACATCAGTGTCACTGCAGGGTGTCTTGTGAGGGTCTTGACCATTAGATAACAGAATAAAAGCGACTAACAAAGCATGTAGAGAAACGGACTACATTCTGTAATTGTAGAACTACAATTGCATCTATATGGTAAGTGGAACAGAAACATGGACAGTGAGCGTACAAACAAGGAGGAGTACATAATAAAGTGATCGGTGAGTGTATATGTGATGTTTGGGGGCACTTGGCTATGTAGTGTGGCTTAGCACAGACAATGCATAATTCTGAATAAATAAAAAATAGGCAGTGATGTGTCTGATGTGAACTAGGTTGTGGCTATGAAACATGGAGTATTGTCCTCGAATTGTAAACGTATTCAAGTTGCGTAAGAGCCAGTGACGTCATTTCAGTCGCAAGACTGGATGGACTTCCACGGTAGAGCCGGACTGGTGTTGACAAGCTAACGCGTAACGTAGCTACACATCGCATGGAACAGCAGCGGCATGGAGCTCAACGTGGTAGCAAGTTTAGCGATCTT
Organism: Ancistrus triradiatus; assembly: GCA_025084515.1. Taxonomy (NCBI): domain Eukaryota; kingdom Metazoa; phylum Chordata; class Actinopteri; order Siluriformes; family Loricariidae; genus Ancistrus; species Ancistrus triradiatus. The sequence goes on from JAJAGP010002845.1 coordinate 65,483, forward strand.
TAAATATTTTTAGCGAATTAAAGACACGAAAGGCACGAGGAAATACGAAGAACTTGCAGCAGCAGAGAGTTCAAGACTGAATTTGTATGATTTGTTCGGTAATTCTCAGTTTGTTGTCTTGCTGGAAGCAGAGGGATAAACAGTGGGCTGGTGCTGAATCAGGCGGCTGAGCCCGTTCACTGTGGCTCAGGTTATGTTGTCCGTGGTGTCATACGGCAGACTGCTGGCACGGGCTGTTATCGGCGGCCTTTCTCAAACGGACAGCCGCGATTACAGTCTGGTATCCGCTAGCTTTGGATATGGGAAAGATTTCCGAAAAGGGATTTTAAAGAAAGGGATGTGCTACGGTGATGATGCTTGCTTTATTGCCCGACACAGAACAGCAGATGTCTTAGGTAAGTTGTGTGTAAGTCTAGCGTTAAATGGTATAAATTACATACTAGCTCGCGTGTTAGCAACAAGACAAGTGGTTGGCTTGCCATCAAAGACCGGTCATCGTTTCGGTTCTTCTAGACTTAGCTATACAGTAGTTTCCTGGCTGCAGTGTAGTGTCCGTTTTTTAAGTAAGGCTAAATGTATGCTATTAATAAATATGTAATTTACATTAGTAGCAACAAAGCTGTTATAAAGTGTAAAATATCTGGTAAAGTGGATGCTATAGTATTTACAGCTTTTAGCTTGGTAGCTAATATCTTTGTAGCACAATTGGCTTATGTGTTTTGCTTCGACAGCTGTGTGACACCTTAAAGCTGCGCTAGCTGAAACGTTGCTAACGGAAATGTTTAGCTCCGACAATTGTGTTCAAAATGTGTTAGCATACAATGCAGCTGTGTGTCTAACACAACACAAAACAAACAAAATGAAACACTTTACAGTGCTATTGATTTGCTTTATAGACCTGTATGTATTTTTGCTAGTCGATACAAAATTCTGTAATAACTGTAGGGAACGTTGTGTCCTGCACATGAACAGCGACTCTTCGTTAGTTATTGTTGTTTTGTTATGGCTACATGTGGCAGAAGTACTCAAGTTCTTTATGCTACTTAAGTTAAAGTACTACTGATTTGGTAAAAATACTCAAGAAAAAGTTGAAGTACGACATATATTTTAGTAGAAGTATCAAAGAACATGCTACTAAATGTACTTAAAGGGAAAAAGTAAAAGTATTTCTTTAAAAGTGCTTTACAAACAGACAAAGAAATACTAAATGTCCTGGCACATCAGAATCAGACTGTTATGAGTATAAAAACACTGAAACGGTTGTGTAGTACTGCTTGTTTTTAGCAGTTTATTCAGAATGTCATTGTTTCTTTTCTGGAAGAAGAAATTGCAGGTAGCAGTCACCTGCAAGTCTTTCAATAGTTACTTCATCATTCAAACCATTCAAAGAGGGCATTGGTGATGGGAATTCTGGCTCTTTTGGCTCGGTTCACTAAAAAGAGCCGGCTCTTTCGGCTCCCAACTGGCTCTTTAGATTTTTTGTAGCTTAATTTATTACCAAATTATGTGTAAAATGAATTACTAATGTAAAAACACATTATATCCAATGGTTGTTATTATTAATATGTTTTTTATTTATATACTCACAGTAAAATAAATTATAAAATACAAAAATGAAGACCCATCTCAATTACAGGTCCAATCTGGTCTCAGGTCTCTGATTGTGTGTATTATTTGTAAATTTGCAACTATATACAGGGAAATAAGACATTTTCAACAAAATATAAATAAAATATAAATATAAATAAAATGTGCAAGAAAAAAAGAAAAAGCAGCATCCAGGTTACAGTTTCTAATGAAGATTGGCATTCAAAAAAACCAACTTTGGGCGGTTGACCCTGCTTCTCTTTTCTCTCCTTTCTAATGGAACTGATTTATGAACAGTTCGCATATTCCTGTGCAGGCTGTTTGTGGAGCCTGCTCGGTATGAAATTTCAACTCTGCACAGTCTACACTCTGCATTTGAACTGTCTATTGCATTAAAATGTGTCCAAACTTTACGTTTCCTGTCACTCATTTTCCTACCTTATCCAGGTGTAGTCTGACTATTTAAAGTGCAAACCCATCTCATTCCATGCGCTGTTACTGTGTCTGAAACCCCTCCCCCCGCTCAGTGTAGACACGCTGACGCCACCACACATCCCGACCAATCAGGTGTGGCAAAATAAAAACATTTTTTTTTAGATTAGACTCAACTTTATTGTCATAACATATACAAGTACAACACAACGAAATGTAGTTTAGCATCTAACCAAAAGTGCAATAAGCAGCAATCTGTTGGAATGTACAATAAAAAAAAAAATATATAAATCACAATCAAGAATCAGCTCACAATCAGGAACCGGCTCCCGTCGTTCATTTCAAAGAGCCGGATCGGTCGCGACCGACACATCACTAGAGAGCATGTAGTTTCACAGGAGACAATGAGAATTATGCTAAAAATGATTGCTCCAGAAGGGGTGAAACTCCGGCATGCCCAGTATCTTCAAAAGCATCAACCAAAGCCCTAAGGTGTTATGGGTCATCAAACTAAAACCGTATGGCATAACAGTCAATGGTTGCATGGATGGGTCATGCAGATGGGAATGTATAATCTCCCCCCCCCCCCCCCCCCCTATCTCTATTCTTGAGGTGTGGCTGATGGAGTGGGTGGTTGGAGGGATTATGGGGTGGATCCTTCCCTGTTCTCTGGAACCCTCATGAGAACATGTGAGAGACTGGTCAAGGAAGGTCGCTTTATGCCAAGCAATCCAGTGGGAATCCTCACCACCAGTTACTATGAGCTCCTTCAGAACAAAGTACCTCTGCTAGGTAAGTATACAATTTAATTTTACCAAATTAAGTTGCAAATCCAGTTAGCATTGTTAAATTAATTTATGCACTTGGTGGATTCTTCAAAAGTGGATTGACTTGGGTGAGTACATGATGGGTGATCGCCATGTAGGATCTTTCTTTAGCCAGAATACAGGAGCATGTAATGTCATTGTGATGTGGTGTTTACAATAAAGAGAATGGCCTATGCTGTTATGTTTTTTATGACCATTATCCTTGAAAGTCTTATATGATATTCCTTCTAAAAGGGCTTGCGGCTGATGGCAGTTATTCTGTCATCTTCAGTGTTAATAAGTATTTGCTTTTTCAGCTATTCTAGTCTCTGTTTTGGGTAAAACAAGTGTTTCATATCCCTTAGGAAGCAGCACAGCTTGTATAGTGATGCTGGACAGACATAGCCATCGGCTCCACACAGCAAATCTGGGTGATTCTGGCTTCCTGGTTGTTCGGGGAGGAGAAGTAGTGCATAGGTCTGATGACCAACAGCACTATTTCAACACCCCCTTTCAGCTTTCAATCGCTCCTCCAGAGGCAGAAGGCTCTGTTCTTAGTGACAGGTAATGTGATTTCTGTGTCTCCCTTTACTTCAACTTTACAAAAGCGACATGATTTGTAGCTGGGAGTTTCTCATGTTGAGAGTTGGGGAATTATTTTTACAGAATAACTAGCACAGCTGAATATCACACAATATTGATGCAGATGTTCAAGTTTCAGCCAGGTGATTTAGGCCTTGTAATAAATAGTTATATTGTAGCCAAAACATTGCTTGTCATGTAGTGACACTGGGAAAAAAATGCATTTTGAACATTTAAAGATGAATGGAATGTTGGTAGACTATTAAAAGATCATTTTTGGTACAGTACAGCTGCCTAGCTCACAAATCTGTCTGGACATATTGCAGTGAATCTGTACCAAGGGTAGTGAACTTGCAATTCCAGCAGTAAGCAAAGAGCCAAGCTCTGTCTTTTCACCAAGGGAATTTTATTATAAGGGGAGTGAAACAGTAGTTGCTGGCTAGCTGCCAAAGAGAATGATCGTCCACAGTTTATTTGATGCAGAGGGGTGGGTTAGAGGCCTTCTCTGCATTAACCAATCCTGTTGCAGTTATATCTGTAAGATGTATGAGAGAGATGTGTGTCTACACGCCGAAAACAAGTCCAAAAAATACCCAAAGTATAACCATGAAGTCCACTATGCTGTACGAGTATGCCATTCTCCAACACAACAGTAGCATTGTGATGACGTAATGCCCAGAACATTTAAGCACAACGTGAGCAGGCAGTTGGTCCTGATCTTTGATTACCAGTCTTACCAGTAACCCTAATCAGGCAAGAAAAGGGGGAACCGTGAGAGCGCGGTGTATGGTACCGACAAACGTAGCAAAAAGCCGAGAGTAATCGTGGGTAAGGGTGTGACACCTAACAGAACCAAAGCGTGCTCTTAAATAGCAATGCTGACAGGTGTCACTAATACCGCAGTCATGCGAGATCGACCATTTGGTGTCATGGTGCTACCATAACAACCTGGAACTCAACACACTCAAGACGGTGGAGATGGTTGTGGATTTCAGAAAGAACCCCGCTCCACCCAACTCCATCACCCTTTGTGGCTCCCCAGTCAACATTGTGAAATCCTTCAGGTTTCTGGGCACCATCATCACACAGGACCTCAAGTGGGGGCAGAATATCAGCTGCCTGACCAAGAAGACACATCAGAGGATGTACTTCCTGTGGCAGCTGAAGAAATTCAGTCTGCCAAAGGCGTTGATGGTACACTTTTACACTGCCATCATTGAGTCCATTCTGACATCCTCCATCACAATCTGGTATTCTGCTGCCACTGTCAAGGACAAGGTCAAAATTCAGCGCATTATCCGCTTAGCAGAGAAGGTGATTGGCTGCAACCTGCCATCTCTCCAGGACCTACATGACTCCCGGACACTGAGACGAGCAGGAAAAATCATGGCTGATACCTCTCACCCTGGACATAATCTATTCAGCCTGCTTCCTTCAGGCAAGAGGCTAAGGTCTACTCTGACCAGACAGCCTCAATTTTAGTAACCTATTTGCACATATGCATAATAGCGTACCACTCCATATGGTATGCTGTAATAATGCATAATCTCAAACTGTGAATTCCTGCACCTTGTTTACATTAGGCGTGTCTTAATGGATGTATTTAATATAATTTAACTTAATATAATTTGTCATTTCTTCTGTCTTAATCCTTTTTTTTATTTTATTTTATTTTATTATTTTTTTTGTCATGCACCAATACACCTAAACAAATTCCTTGTTTGTGAAAAGTTACTTGGCAATAAACCTGACTCTGATTCTGATGCAGCATTGAGCAGGTGCAAACGCGATTGCGGTCCCGTGAGGATCCCGGCATGATAGCCAGACGTACACTGACCTCTAGTGTCAGTTTGGAGGGTGCTGGGGTGTCCTCACAGTGTAAGGCATCATATTAGGGGTGCAACGATACAGAAAGTTCACGATATGAAAAGTATTGCCGTTTTTGCTCTATGATATCACATATTATGGATACAAAATGAAGCAAGAAATTTGATTTTAATTCCCTTTTTAATGCAGAGATCAAGGAGACCAATACAACTTCCTGCTTTGCAAGCTTGAAAATGTCTTGCTTTGCTGGGGTTGAAAAAAAGAGCTCTGTGATTAATAATTTCTTTTTTGAAGGACAAGGTCCAGGAACCTCAAGGTTCACGCTCTCTTCTGAAGGATTTGTCTCCATATTGTCTCTCTAGCTTTGCACTATGGAGATAAATTATGAAAACGTATTTATTATATTTGAGTTTCTGTTTCCTCACATTAACAATAACAGCTTCAAGCATACCTGTTTCTGATGCTGTCCAATGCTTAAAATCTTTGTGCTGAGATGATATGCTTTTCCCTTACTTACAGTATCAAAATGGAACAAGGACTTGGATCTTGGATCAAGTGTCTTGGAATACAAGACTGCTGCTAGATGTTACTGTGGCTATCTCTCCTGCTATGCACATGACTGCATCTCAGTAGCGCCAGTTGACAAACGGCTCAGTAAAGTTAAATAATTGTACAGTATCGAAACTCCTGTATATAAAAAAAAAGGATATTACTATGTGTATTGTGACATCCCTACATTATATGAATTAATGGAGTTGTATTGTACAGGTGCTTCCTGATTTACGATGGGGATATGTTCAGACAAATCCATCATAAGTTAAATGTATCATGAACCGATGAGTTTAATTTAGTCTATACTCTAGCATAGCAGAGCCTATTACACATACACTGCTCAAAAAAATAAAGGGAACACTTAAACAACACAATATAAATTAAGTAAATCAAACTTCTGTGAAATCAAACTGTCCACTTAGGAAGCAACACTGATTGACAATCAATTTCACATGCTGTTGTGCAAATAGAATAGACAACAGGTGGAAATTATTGGCAATTAGCAAGACACACTCAATAAAGGAGTGGTTCTGCAGGTGGGGACCACAGACCACTTCTCAGTACCTATGCTTTCTGGCTGATGTTTTGGTCACTTTTGAATGTTGGTGGTGCTTTCACACTCTTGGTAGCATGAGACGAACTCTGCAACCCATACAAGTGGCTCAGGTAGTGCAGCTCATCCATGATGGCACATCAGTGTGAGCTGTGGCAAGGTTTGCTGTGTCTGTCAGAGTCATGTCCAGAGGCTAGTGGCGCTACCAGGAGACAGGCCAGTACACCAGGAGACGTGGAGGAGGCTGTAGGAGGGCAACAGCCCAGCAGCAGGACTGCTACCTCTGCCTTTGTGCAAGGAGGAACGGGAGGAGCACTGCCAGAGCCCTGCAAAATGACCTCCAGCAGGCCACAAATGTGCATGTGTCTGTACAAACGGTTAGAAACTGACTCCATGAGGATGGTATGAGGGCCCGACGTCCACAGATGGGGGTTGTGCTCACAGCCCAACACCTTGCAGGACGCTTGCCGCTTGCCATTTGCCAGAGAACACCAGGATTGGCAAATTCGCCACTGGCACCCTGTGCTCTTCACAGATGAAAGCAGGTTCACACTGAGCACATGTGACACACGTGACAGAGTCTGGAGACGCTGTGGAGAGCGATCTGCTGCCTGCAACATCCTTCAGCATGACCGGTTTGGCAGTGGGTCAGTAATGGTGTGGGGTGGCATTTCTTTGGAGGGCCGCACCGCCCTCCATGTGCTCGCCAGAGGTAGCCTGACTGCCATTAGGTAACGAGATGAGATCCTCAGACCGCTTGTGAGACCATATGCTGGTGCGGTTGGCCCAGGGTTCCTCCTAATGCAGGACAATGCTAGACCTCATGTGGCTGGAGTGTGTCAGCAGTTCCTGCAAGATGAAGGCATTGAAGCTATGGACTGGCCCGCCAGTCTCCAGACCTGAATCCAATTGAGCACATACGGGACATCATGTCTCCATCCACCAACGTCACGTTGCACCACAGACTGTCCAGGAGTTGGCCGATGCTTTAGTCCAGGTCTGGGAGGAGATCCCTCAGGCGACCATCCGCCACCTCATCAGGAGCATGCCCAGGGGTTGTAGGGAGGTCATAAAGGCACGTGGAGGCCACACACAATACTGAGCCTCATTTTGACTTGTTTTAAGGACATTACATCAAAGTTGGATCAGCCTGTAGTGTGTTATTCCACTTTAATTTTGTGTGTGACTCCAAATCCAGGCCTCCATTGGTTAATAAATTTGATTTCCATTGATGATTTTTGTGTGATTTTGTTGTCAGCACATTCAACTCTGTACAGAACAAAGTATTCAATGAGAATATTTCATTCATTCAGATCTAGGATGTGTTATTTGAATGTTCCCTTTATTTTTTTGAGCAGTGTATTAACCTACAGTTAGCCAAAGTCATTAATACAAAGCTTACTTTATAATAAAGTGTTGAAAAACGTGATTTAGTGAGTAATGGATTGAAAGTGAAAAGTAAAAGCAAAACACTTACTGTATTGGTGATCTTAGCAGCTATGCTAGTGCCCTGTGTTCTGGAGAATTCAGTTCCTGTTTTCCTTTCAGTTGGCGCTCTACTCACCTTTTTAGGACCCATGGAGACGTATTTGTACTCAGAATACAGTACTGTAGATGTGAAAAGAAAGAAAAACACGTTTAAGACAGCACAGATCTTCACTAAACTATTGTGAAACTGAATCATGAATCATGAATCGTTAATCGAGTTTCTGCTGGAATGAGTCGCACGGCACTGGGGGACCACTGCTTAAATATTTTTTGTAAAAACCTGAAATAATATGATACTATTAATTTGTTAAGATGTAGTACAACATTTGTGGTTTTCTGCATAACTAGCATAAATAACCTCCATAGGTTGCGCAATCCAGGGTAATGTTTACATAATCTTGCGGTTTTAGTGAGTTGTAGCCCCCCACCAAGTTTTACCCTTGTGTTGTCCTAATTGTCAGAAATGACCTAAATCTGTACTCTGTGGTCCTTTGCATTCATGTAAATATCAAAATAGGCACCGCTTCACTTTTTGTAATGTTGTGGTCACTTTAGGAAAATAATCAAATATCAATCTGATTTCAAGTAATCAAATTTTAGGGGCTTTTCTCTGCTACTCATAGTGTTGCACCATTTTTGACCCTTAAAACAACACAAGGGTTAAGAAACAGCATGATGCTTGTTTATCATGACGGGCTATACAGAGTTCAGAGTTGGAGCAGAGTGCATGGCCAAGTAAAACTTGAAACTATAGTTCACATTTTAATGTGAGCTCCTAAAATGTAGTGCAGAATAAACAGCAAGCCTTTCTGACCTTTCTGAGTCTTTCTGACCTTTTGTTTGGGAAGGTCAGGTTGATCTCGCTGAATATTTAATTTATTTACAGGACATGGAAGTCATAACCAGGCTTTTAATGATACCACTGGTTGACACTATGTTCCTGTCCAGAATCAATGTACTTCCAAACACTCTGACACAACAGTAGTGCCTGTGACTGTTTCAATAGAATAAAATTAAATGCCTTGACACTCCTATTTCATACAAACAGGACTGAGTAGACAACAGAACAACATGTTTTTTTTATACTGCTCTATTCTAGAACTTCCAAGCTGCGTAGGAACTATACAAAAAGTTTATTTAAGTCATGCGATGCCCTCCTAGAGCTGAGAAACTGTGCATTCATAAATGAACAGAACCAACAAACGGCGCTTCCACTGAAAATTCATGTTGTGACAATTATATGCTTTCCTTCTTCGTCAGTCCTGAAGCAGCTGACAGCTCATCGTTTGATGTCCAGCTAGGAGATATCATCCTCACAGCCACTGATGGGCTCTTTGACAACATGCCAGATTATATGATCTTACAAGAGCTCAAAAATCTCAAGGTACAAACATGAATGATGACACTGTCAACTTTTGTTATGTTTATGTATATAACTTGGACAGTAAGATGACATTTCTGTTCTAGAACACGAATTATGAGAGTATTCAGCAGACAGCCAAGAGTATTGCAGACCAAGCGCATGTCTTGGCATACGACCCAAATTACATGTCACCTTTTGCACAGTTTGCCTGTGACAATGGACTGAATGTAAGAGGTAAGAGATTTTACATTTGTAAATCCCTAAACCATAATTTGTGCAAGATATGTGGAGACAAGTCACTATGCTTTTAGAAATGCCCTGTTTTGTTCCCTTCTTTTTAAGAAAAAGCATGCTAGAGATGTCCTGTCCGGACACTTCAGTGTTTCCGCTACACATTTTGCAGCGTCAGGCCACCACTGCAAAATTATTGCGGCCGCTGCTTCAGAACTTTATGGAATGTCAGGAATTTGCCAAAGTCTGCAGAGAGCTTTTAATTTGAAAAAATCGATACAGAGCAAAACTACAGTGGAGAGTGAAAAAGTATGCCAAAAGTAGAGGGAGGGGACAGGAGGAGGAGAGAACAGAGCAAGGTATTAACTATAGTTGAGTTGATTTTACAGTTGAAAATAACATTCGCCATGTAACGTAAAACCTGTTGCCGGACGCATACCTGTACTGTGAAGCTGTACAGTAGGTGTATTAAAGTTGGGAAGATGAATTGCAGCCATTCACACACACAGCATCAGCTGTTGAAATGGCCAACACAAGAAAACTAGTGTGTTACACATTCATGTTACACACTAAACATTCATTAGTGTGTTACTGTAGGAGTTATGTTACAGTTTTTATTTTGCCTTTACACACATTTTCTGAACCTTTTGGCTCATTTCCTTAAAACTCAAAATGTCTACAAATCTCTAGCAAAAACTATTTTATCTCGTTGTAAAATGCTCTTTTGCATCAAAATGACACGCGCACACACACACACACACACGTCATCGTTATGAATAGCTCTTTCTACCAACCAAAAACACTAATGTGCGCAACACAAAACATTACTATGAATATCTTGGCTGTAGGTTTATGACTTTTGCAATTTCAGTGTTACAAGAGTAACCAGTTGTACAAAGATTGCTACAGTAGGCTAATGTATATCTACTCAAATATGTTAATAAACACAGACAAATGTAATCTATACAACATACTTCTTTCCCAAAATAATTTTGGAACACTTGTGTTTATATGCAACTAATATAAACATGTGGTGTGTCAAGGAATGTGCTGAGAACGCCAGTGTTGGAAGTGATGGAGGACTTCATGCTGGCCAGTAATGTTCTGAGAAACAGATTTAAAGCAGTCAATGTGGAGAAGCCTAGCCTAGATTACACTACTGTACTGTGTCTGTGCAGTGCTCATAACATAGTGTAATCACAGTATAGGACTTGCGCAGATACACAGCGCTGTTCTTTAACCTTCTCTGAGATTTACCCAAATGGTACCCTGTAGACCTGTTTCATCCATATTGGTTGCACTTGCACTGCAGACAAGCCTATCTGTTGAATGTTATTGCACAATGTCTGCAAGTTTGAGGTTCTGGATTTCTTGTAGTCTAATGATGTTGTTTAGCACCACCATGTTCACAGTAGTGGCCTGCTGTTAAGTTATGAACACCAGGCCTTCCACCAGGCCTTTTCAATATAAAATGACATTACTATAACATTGACCAACCATCACTGAGTAGCTGATGCACTGTATGGACAAAAGTATTGGGACACCTACACATTAATCCTAAAAGAGGTTTTATGCCATACCATTGTAAATCCATAGGCATTAATATGCCCCTCCCGTTGCAGCTATAACAACTTCCACTGTTCTGGAAAGGATTTTGGAGAGTGTCTGTGCGAATCCAAGAAGAGCATTTGTGATGTCAGAGATTGATGTTGGATGAGAGGGCCTGGCTTGCAATCTTCGTTCTAATGTATCCCAAAGTTGTTTGATCAGGCTGAGGTCAGGGCTCTGTGCGGGACAGTCAAATTCTTCCACACCAAACTCACCAAACTATGCCTTCGTGGACTTTGCTTTTTGCACAGTCATGCTGGAACAGAAAAGGGCCTTCCTGAAACTGTTCCCACAAAGTTAGAAGCATACAGGTATCCAAAATGTCTTGTTATACTGAAGCCTTAAGATTTCCCTTCATTGGAACTAAAAGGCCTAGACCAACCCCTGAAAAACACAGTGCAGTCAGGCACGTAACGTTGAACTGGCATTAGTTAAACGCAGACTCATCCATCAGACTGCCAGATAGAGAAGCATGATTCGTCACTCCACAGAATACATTTCCACTGCTCCAGAGTCCAACAACAGCATGCTTTACACCTCTCCTTCTGACACACTTGGCATTGTGCTTGGTGATTTAAGGTTTGCATGCAGCTGCTCGACCATGGAAACCTATGCCATGACGCTCCCGGTGCACAGTTTTTGTGCTGATGTTAATGCCAGAGGAGGTTTTGAGTCAGCAGTGTGTTGGTGACTTTTATGTTCTATGCACTTCAGCACTCCTCCCACTCTACCTTTTAAGTGATCTTCATGGCTGAGTTGCTGTTATTCCGAAACACTTCCACTTTTCAATAATACTACTCACAGTTTAACAAGGAATATCTATGAGGGAAGAAATATCACAAATTGACTTATTGTAACAGTGGCATCCAATTTCAGTGTCGTGCTCAAATTCAGTGAGCTCTTTAGAACAACCCATTCTTTCACAATTGTTTGTAAAGGCACACTGCATGGCTAAATTTATAACTTTGTTGACTTTATGTCAGACTGCACTATACTACAGTATACAGTGGGGAGAAAAAAGTATTTAGTCAGCCACTTATTGTGCAAGTTCTCTTACTTAGAAAAATGGGAGAGGTCTGTAATTTTTATCATAGGTACACTTCAACTATGAGAGACAAAATGAGAAAGAAAATCCAGTTAATCACATTGTAGGATTTTTAAAGAATTGAATTGTAAGTCATGGTGGAAAATAAGTATTTGGTCACCCACAAACAAACAAGATTTCTGGCTTTTTCACAGACCTGTAACTTCTTCTTTAAGAAGCTCTTCTATTCCTCCACTTCGTTACCTGTATTAATGGCACCTGTTTGACCCTCGTTATCTGTATATAAAAGACACCTGTCCACAGCCTCAAACAGTCAACTCCAAACCACTCAACCATGGCCAAGACCAAAAAGCTGTCCGAAGGACACCAGGAAGAAAATTGTAGAACCTGCACCAGGCTGGGAAGAGTGAATCTACAATAGGCAAGCAGGTTGTTGTGAATAAATCATCTGTGGGAGCAATTGTAAGAAAATGAAAGACATACAAGACCATTGATAATCTCCCTCGATCTGGGGCTCCATGCAAGATCTCATCCCGTGGGGTCAAAATGATCATGCGAACGGTGAGCAAAAAATCCCAGAGCTACACGGAAGGACCTGATGAATGACCTGCAGAGAGCTGGGACCAAAGTAACAACATCAGTAACACACTACATCAAGAGGGACTCCGATCCAGCAGTGCCAGGCATGTCCCCCTGCTTAAGCCAGTACATGTCCAGTCCCGACTGAAGTTTGCCAGAGGGCATATGGATGATCCAGAAGAGGATCGGGAGAATATCATGTGGTCAGATGAAACCAAAATAGAACTTTTTGGTAAAAACTCAACTCATCGTTGTTGTTGAAAAAAGAATGCTGATTTGCATCCCAAGAACACCATACCTACTGTGAAGCATGGGGGTGGAAACATTATGCTTTGGGGCTGTTTTTCTGCAATGGGAACAGGACGACTGAGCCAGTGAGAGCATTGAAGATGGAACGTGGCTGGGTCTTCCAGCATGACAATGGTACCAAACACATTGCTCGGGCAACGAAGGAGTGACTCCCGTAAAAAGCATTTCAAGGTCCTGGAGTGGCCTAGAAAGTCTCCAGACCTCAACCCCATAGAAAATTTGTGGAGGGAGTTGAAAGTCCATGTTGCCCAGAGACAGCCCCAAAACATCACTGCTCTAGAGGAGATCTGCATGGAGGAATGGGCCAAAATACCAGCTACAATGTGTGAAACCAGATGAAGACTTACAGGAAATATTTGACCTCTGTCATTGCCTGTCTTTTGTTATTCCACCATAATTTACAATTAAATTCTTTAAAAATCCTACAATGTGATTTCCTTTGCTCATTTTGTCTCTCATAGTTGAAGTGTACCTATGATGAAAATTACAGACCTCTCTCATCTCTCTCAGGAGAACATGCACAATCATTGGCTGACTAAATACTTTTTTGCCCCACTGTACCTACATAAAGCACAGTAGCATACTGTAGATAGTAGGCAACTGGTTCTCAGTAGGGATGGCTGAGGTTGGGTTGAACTCTCTGGACAGCCTCCCTCATACTCTATCCATGGTTGAGCACATGGCCAACCAATGTGGCCCTGATCTCATTTATGACAGCTCTCTTACCTCGTCCTCCTCTTCCTCCTCTCACTATTTGACCTCTATCTCTTGTTTCACCATTGAGTTGCATTGTCCTCCAAAAGAGGAGAGCTTGGCTGTTACATTTTTATTGCGCTAAAGCTTTGTTTTCTAAGTGACCCCTTAAGCAGCCAGTCTGTATGTCTATGTGGTGAGGGGGTTATTAATTGGTCAGTAAAGCTAGGCATTTTTGATTGATCTTGCTTTCCAATGGAACACAAGATTTTAATTTTTAAATATGTGCCTGGTGTAGAGACCTGTGTGTACAAAGTGTGATTTAGAATTGAAAAGTGTAAAGCAGAAAACCTACTTAGAATGGTGCATAATTTAGTTATTTGGAACAAGAGTTTCAGGTTTCAGTGACAGCATTTGAAGTTCCAATTTTAGTGTGTAAACTGTAATACGGGTAATAAGACGACCATTCTGAGGATAGTACTCGAGACGATGGCAACAGAGCTGAATTATATCCACAACTCTGGAATTAGTTTTTCCTTATGTCTGCAATGGCTACAATACAGAGATTGGCATGTTCCATGTGTGACACAGCCATTTCTGTTTGGAATTCATGACTCAAGCTGTGAAGGGAACTGCAAAACAATTCGTATTCATTTTGCAACTCAACTGCAATTATTAACGAAGTCAATATTAGCAATGTAATATAGATATAATTTGATTATTTCTCAAAACTAAATTTAGGTTTCAAATTAATTATATGTCATAAATGGATTTAACAGGTAGAAACCTCAACTGTTCTGTCTAAAACCACACAGTGACTATCTGTGACATAGCAACATCAACAGCTACAAAGCAAGAGGTGGTGCTATCCACTCAGGAGCCTTTAGGAACCGCCATATATGGTTTAGTTGGAGACTCAGATTTTGAGTCAATTTTATCTGCCACCAGAGAGTATATAAAACACTCATAAAGCAGTCAGTAAATCAAAATAACCAATGCTATTTTATATTTAAGATATAATATATTTAAGATGTAATATATTTTAGACAAAAGCTTAAACAGCTTAAGAAAATAAGCTGATGGCCCCTTTCTGAAATATTCTTCTATGTATTGTTTACAATAATACATTTCTACCAGAAGGGTCTTTAACATCACGTCTTCCATACAGAATCGGACAGAATCTGTGACTTCCATCACTACTTTTAAACTACACTGAAACTTTATGGCAAGTTCTGGAGTGTAGACTGTAAAGTTGATATTCATCCTTCAAAGAACTGGAATAGTTACACCCTAAAATTGGTCCAACATCCCATCACATACCATCCAGGAATTGTATGACAGCATTCCCAATATATATATATATATGAATATATATGACAGCATTTTATAAATAAAGTCCGTGTGCTGGTAAAGAGTGGTTCACCTGCTTATCAGACCTCCTTATATTCCATTTAATTGTCAATCTCCTTTACATGGTTAGTTTTACCAGATTCACTGATTCATTGAGCCACTGATATAAAGAGAAAAGGTCAATCACTTTGCAATTAAAAGGGGACACAAATGCGTGAATCACTTGTAGATTTAGGAAAGGTTATTATTCCAAGCTTTGTGTATTGGTGTATTGGTGTATTGGTTATATTATGCTTGCCATATAATGCATGTAGTAATATTACACATTTGTCAAGCAAAAGTTAAGTTTTATGTTTGAGTTGTTGTGGTTTGACAGCTTCTTACTTCAGAATAGAAATGTTGAAATGGGCCATTATGGGTTTAGATTTTACAACAGTCAACCACTGGTAAACATGCATAAATGTGCGTAAAATGCATATACACGTCAATGCTTAAATCCAAGTTCTCTCCCCAATGCATGTGCATTTCACAGAGGATTGTACAAAAGATGGAACGTCCATATGAAACGTGCCTGAATGCATATTCTGTTCACTTTACTAACAGTCAGTCAATGCAGTGTTTTGCCCTGTTTTCTTTGTCAGTACTATTCCTATGCCTTGGGGTATGTTTATGTGATGTCACTTGGCCTCAAACTAACAATGCACTGTTTCTACACAGGAGGAAAGCCAGACGACATCACAGTCCTGCTGTCAATTGTTGCGGAGTACACAGACTGATGCGACTACAGTGCCCCTCTTGTTGTCACAGTGTGGGTTGTTGCTTCCTGCTGGCAGGATCAGGGTGAAATTACATTCATTCTTTGGCAAGAATCAAACCCTAAACCTCCATTATGAATTTTGGTTTCTTTTTCATTTATGACTTTTTCCCTTCAGTGCTGGGATCCAGAGGAAGTGATGGTCTATGTGTTTACGTCCTGACAGGAACTAATGAAAATGAGGCAGTACTGAACCTTACTCTGCTGTTCAGTACCTCTACCGGGTTTCATATGGACTTCAGCAATCCTGAACTAAACCAGTGAGAAGGTTAACTCTTTTAACCCTACCACTGATTGGCACAGTCATATCAAGTCTCATCTTACTCCATGAAATTGTGATAAATCCTTCAAAGTGGTTCAGTGTGATCAAGTGATCAAGATAAACCCTGTACTCAACCTGAGAGCTTGCCTCAGAGGTACCGAGAAGTCAATGCTATTTGTAGTACCATTAAATATTATTACCATGACTGGACAACAAAGATTTTGCTTCCTGAACACATTTGAGTGCATTTTATGGATTTTGGCTGCTGATGCACCTTAAAATCTTCCTGTCCAGTACCGTTTTGTAGATGTAACCCATTTTGGTCAGTCCAACTTATTTTCAGGTTATATGCTGGCACAAGGCTATAAAACTCCTCACATTTACAGATGCTGTTTGGTCATGTGGACATATGTTTTTCAGGCAGGGGCATAGTGAGTATACTTAACAATAGGATTTACTGTCTTCAGGAAGATTTTATTCAGCACAAATGCCTTGTCAATGTTACAACAGCTGCCATACATCCTGTTACATATGTGGTGAGTATACATTTAAGGCTCAAATACACACCATGACTGCACTTAAAGCCTATGAGCTTAAAACTCATCTAAAAACTTATCTTTGTTCTCAGCATTTTCATTCATCATCTACTTCATCTGTATAATTTGTACTATCAAATGTAAAGCAACCTTGAGTGTTGTGAAAGACACTATATAAATGTAATGTATTATTATTATTATTATTATTATTATGAGCTCTACTTCAGATGTAAAACTGGTGATCAAGATAAAACCCTGTACTCAACCTGAGAGCTTGCCTCAGAGGTACCGAGAAGTCAATGTTATTTGTAGTACCAATGATATAGCGAGAACAGAAGCATCATGTGACAGGCTGGTACTTATGTGTGACCAATATACTGTATCTGGCTTCTCTACTAAAAATAAATCAGTTGAATACTCCAGTCTGCATTCAGCCATGAGGCCAGGGCCACGTGATGACAGTTCTATTACTGAAACCACCAGAGATATGGATTCTAGATAGGGCAGGTGAAGATGCCAGGTTGACAACATCTGCACTGACACTGATTGATTGTTCATGGCTTTGGGTTATGTGCATGACATTATTTTTTTTTTATTTGGCTTGACATTGTCTATAATAATCCCACATTTTTTTAGGAAGCAAAATTTTTGAAATAAAAGTTGTCCAGTGTATCTAATAAATGCTATTTTAAATGCTATTTCTGATAAATGCTATTTTCTGATGTTATGCTATTATCTGAGCCTCTTTACTTTCCATTTTGGCTACATCTAAAAGTACTGTATATGACCTATACCACTTACAGAATAATAGTTAATTAAACTGCATGGTTTTTGCATTGACATAGATCAAACTCATGATAATTTCACATAAAAATCTAATTTTCTTGTATCTTTAATATGATTCCTTTCCCATGACTTGTGCACTATATAGACAAAAGTTTGTGAACACCCAAGAAATTACATCCAAAACATGTGTATGTTTACGCCCCCTATCTTTTCTGCTGCAACAGCCTTTGTTCTTCTAAAAAGGCTTTCCACTAGATTTTGGAATATGACTGTGAGGTCAGCTTCCAATGTTCAATGTTAAGCCCTGGCTTAAAATTCTGTGCAAGCCAAAAAAGTTCTCAATCAGAGATGGCAAACCAATTCTCTGTGGACTTTAAAGACAGCAGGGCAGAAAGTTAATGAACTGACTTGTTGGAAGCAAAAACCAATAAATATGCCATTTTGACAGTCACTGGGGTATCTGTACAAGCCATTCTACTGCCACTGTTTGTCCATGGAGAATCCAGAAATATATACATTATACTGTGGTACAAGTGAGTGCTCAAAGATTAGAAGGGGTGTCCACACATATCAGTCCCCAATGATTGTAGGCTATAATGACAATATAAAGGTTTTAAGAGGAAATATTTTGTGTGAACAACATTCAAAACACACATGCTGTCTGTGTCGCTAGTTGCACACTATGGATTTAAGAGAGATATGTCACGTTTGTACAACTGCTGTACATGTATATTTATATTACGTTTGAAATTTAGTGTATCTAGGCTATTACACATGAGAAAATGGATATGATAACATATATTTGATAAATGCTTAGGTTCTGTGCAGAAGCGTTTGTTTTTCTTTGCTCAGCTTTTTGTAAACCTAATTTTAAATATCTTTTCAGGTGTACAGTCACCATACAAGGCTAATGTTGGCATCTATGAATGCTTAAAGCCGGTGTCTACAAATTAAATAAATGTCTATTTTTTTACTTGTGTTGAATTGTCTCATTCTGACCAGAGGCTAAATTAGATTAGTAAGATATCCCATCAAATGAATTTAATTATTATTTTATCTTTTTTTCCACAGTGATATGCAATTTTGTAAAGTTAATGCACAACATCAACATAATTTCTCAAGTTTTATAGCAACATTTTTGCCATCGTTTTGTGTGGTCAATTGATATGAATACATATAGAGTATACATATAAGGTATTACCTATGTTACAGCACCCAGTGAATTGGTATGGATATAAAGTTTCAAAATGTGACATTGTATAAGTAAGTAGTTTCATAGTACTTCATTACAAATTATACTGTTTTAGTTTTGTATACATATAAACATATGTAAAATCAAAAATCTAACTAGGGACTGTCATAAAACTAAACAATTACAACACTGACTTTAAAACAACCATAGGAGAACTAAATGTAAAAAACGCAATATTTTTATAAGCATGTCTGAAGTGGTGAACATTCTTTTAGTCAGTATTTAACAGTATCATCAGAGTACAGTATAAATCTGGCCCCTTACACATTCTTTGGCGTATTTCACCTGAATTGCGCTTTCACTCTGCCACTGGCCTCTCCGCCATCATCCTCGGTGTCACTGGCATACACCAAACTAGGCAGTTCCAAAGCATTGCCATCCTCCTGATCACTCACAATGGCTCCAAAAAGCAGAGCGTGAATCTATTGTAGAGCAGAGTGTAGGAGGAAAACCGTTTGTAAATTTCACATGTAAAAATTTAACTTAATTGTAGGCTTTGTCTCTAACCACCTCAGATCTTGTCATAATTGAATAAATATAACCATTGGTTGGTTCTATTTATAGGTTAGTATTCAAGGCTTGCTTTGTCATGATTTGATAAGGTAATGAATGCATTTACAAAATGTGAGAATATATTATGAAGAATATACATGATTGAGTAAGTAATCAGACTTATAACAAAGCTATTTGATTAACTTTATAGTGGCGAAGTGAAATAATCACTTCTTTTTAAATCATGTGACTTATAATTAAAGTACATTTTTTACTTAGTAACATAGTCGTGTTAAAATTCCAGATTTTCATTTATTTAGTCTACACTATATATAATTATATTTAATACATCTAATATACATTTTCCAGTAGTGATATCACTGCTTTTAGAATAACTAGTTTGTTATAGTTAAACAATTTTAAACATTAGGAAACAAGTAATGCTAATAAACGTTTTTTACTGCCCATTTCATTTTTATTTGTTATGCTATAGTTGGAAGTATAACTATCTCAAAATGATTAGCCTTACAGATATGTATAATATTTTTAGTCTATATGGTTGAGCTGTGTGTAGTTTGATCCAAAAACTAAGGCTGCATCACAAATGTACAGAACTGTTCTTTACAATCTATTTTTATACATCATTTAGCCATTTCTACCTTTAAAAGTTACTGGTGTTACTGCTGCTTCAGTACTCACTCCAATCAGAGGAGCGTCGGGTTTTGACAGCTCCAGTCCTCCTCCTTGTAGTTGCATGACCTTCCTCATGTGAAAGACTGGATTGAAGTCTGGACTTCCCAGACTGGAAGCCACCTGTTCACCAGTAGAGAAACATTGATGCTGGTGTGCTACATCAGCACGCGCTGCCTCTGTAGGGCCTATTGAAATGTCCGCTGGGCAGACCTCAGTTACATTCCTATTAAGATAAAGTAGAGAAACATTTAAAATATACCAATATTTATTCATGGTAAGGCTTGATATTAATTCAGATAAAGCTATTAATACATTTCAAAGCAGTTGACACTAGCCTGCAACTGCAAGGACCCAAGTTCGAGTCCCAGTGGTACCAGGCATCCAGTACAGACATGATTGACTGTGCTTGCGGAACTGAAAGCCAGCCAGGGTACCATCCCCTCGTACTGCAATAGTGACCCCTAACTATATATATGTACGTGTGTATGTATATGTATGTGTATATATATATATTGCTCAAAAAAATAAAGGGAACACTCAAATAACACATCCTAGATCTGGATGAATAAAATATTCTCATTGAATACTTTGTTCTGTACAAAGTTGAATGTGCTGACAAGAAAATCACACCAAAATCATCAATGGAAATCAAATTTATTAACCAATGGAGGCCTGGATTTGGAGTCACACACAAAATTAAAGTGGAAAAAACAAAAACTACAGGCTGATCCAACTTTGATGTAATGTCCTTAAAAACAAGTCAAAATGAGGCTCAGTATTGTGTGTGGGCCTCCACGTGCCTGAATGACCTCCCCTACAAAACCCCTGGGCATGTCTCCTGATGAGGTGGCGGATGGTCTCCTGAGAAGGGATCTCTTCCCAGACCTGGACTAAAGCATCCGCCAACTCCTGGACATTCTGGTGGTGCAAACGTGACGTTGGTGGATGGAGCGAGACATGATGTGTCCCAGATGTGCTCAATCGGATTTCAGGTCTGGGGAACGGGCGGGCCAGTCCATAGCTTCAATGCCTTCATCTTGCAGGAACTGCTGACACACTCCAGCCACATGAGGTCTAGCATTGTCCTGCATTAGGAGGAACCCAGGGCCAACCGCACCAGCATATGGTCTCACAAGGGGTCTGAGGATCTCATCTCGGTACCTAATGGCAGTCAGGCTACATCTGGTATTAATGACATCATTTGTCTAAGAAATAGCAAATGTATCTGTTGTAGTTTACAATGCCTTAATGGTGTTACAGTTTGTAGATTCGAGGTGCTCTCAACAATCGGAACCTAGTAGCTGAACTCCCGCAACTAAACATGTAACTTTGAGGAATTTTGATTCCCATGTGATAAACCTGGACATCTTAGATACCCAATATATTAATCCAAAGTTATAGCCTCTTTATCGGTGCACATCAAAGTACGGTGAAAATAAAGGATGTGCCAAACGAGAGGAGGGACTTGATAATGAGTCAACTTCTCATTGGCCGTTTCAGGGCAATACCCCTGGCTCACTCCCCTGATCGCTTACGTCAGAGTGTGTACAAAACCCTTGGCGCAAAGTAGGTTGTGAGAAGTTTTCTTTTAGAAGTTCTTTAGAAGTTCTTTTAGGAGTTTTTCTAAGTTTTTTTTTTTTTTAGTTTTTTTTTTTTTGAGCTCTGAAGTTCTTTTTAGGTTTTTGTTTTAAGTTTTAGTTTTGAGTTTTTCCTTTTCCAGCAGTTTTAGTAAGTCAAGCTAAAGAAAGTAGCGAAAAGACCAACTAGCAAAGATCTCCTTCACGCTCTACCACGTTTGTATATCCTAGCCAAGTTTAGTGAAACGTGCTTGTGTAAACTTCGCATCAGACTTAGCATTTACCTGTGGCCAGGGTAAAGATTTGAGTGTGTGCGAACGTAATCTTCGAGGACTGTGAACCGCCCGCAGCCTAAAGCTGGGAAGTGTACCCTCCCCCCGCTGGATCACCTGACGACGCTGCCTCTGGGAACATCTGTGTGACATGCCTACCGGCATAACCAAGAAACCTAAGATTCTGCACCGTCGATAGGCCTTCCGAGTGGCTGTGTTAATCAGAAGATAAACATCACCCACTCCACATTCGTGCCATCTTGGACAAGCGAGGCCAGGTTTCTGTGTCCACAACTGCTCATGAGTGATCACCAGGCAAGTACTGCTAGTTATGGCTTAGTTTGGGTCTTCGGTCCTCGAACCTTATCTTTAGTTTAAACCACCTTTCAACCCTAGACCCCCCTATGTCTAAGTAGTTCTCGCTGAATTATTTATGCTTCACCGCAATTTATCTTACCAGTAACTCACTACGTCATAATAAATTATTTTATAATGTTGCACCTGGGTAGTTACTACACAATTGATAGGCTGCACATAGGTACACCTTGTTAGTGATATTAGAACTGTGATATATATGGCGCCTTATTTCCTGATCTTAACTCTGTGATACAAGTTGTCATTACTTCAGATTATCAGTTGGGATTTTGTCTTGTTTGTAATTAATAAACTTGTTATACCTTTTTGAATTTACCGCTTTGTGTGGGACAGGTTTTATTTATTCAACCTGAGGTTGAGAAAAGAAACTGCAGATTGAGAAAAAAACTGCAACCTCACTCTTCAGATCCAGACTGAACTCGCCCATATCGACTTCCAGATTAATTTGTCTTTTCCTTTTTCAACTGGTTTTCTGGATCCATCAGTACCCAAATGCCCCGTTTGTTCATTAAAAGTAATCAATTTAAAGGTGTTGTCACGGCCGAAGCTCCACGGGACTTCAACTCCCAGGCATCCACGCGTCGACAGCGGCCACTGCTACGCAGTGCATCACCGGAGTTCTGACACGCCGCACCTGATCTTTATTTGGGACACTATTTAGACGCGGTGGCAATCTCACTTCGTATCTTTATGATGCATAACAAGCGTTTCCTTTTCATGTTGTTTCTGTGTACCAACCTTGCCTGGCTCTTGTTTGTGTTTTTGCTTACCCCCTTGGATATTGTTTGCACTCGTGATTACCCAGTCTCGATCTGTTGCTCGGCCTCGACTACGCTTTATGCTTAATGGTTTGGATTTGTCAATAAACCCCACCATTCCCTGAATCTGCGTGCATCTGACACTTTCCTTGCAAATGTTACAGGTGTAGTCATATTCCGCTACATTATACATGCGCACACACACACACACACACACACACACACATACACATATATGTCCTCCTCTGGGAGGACGTGCAGACTCCACACAAAAAGGACCCAGGCCGCTCCACCCTGACCTTCCTGCTGTGGCCAATAATTTGACCCTTCTGAAACAGATTACCATATTTTCCAATACCAAAGGATGTATCTTTCGACATGGTTATTTAAAAAATAAGAAGCTAGAAGCTACTCACTGGGTTAAATAACTGTTTGTTGCCATACATATACATATACAGTGGGGCAAAAAAGTATTTAGTCAGCCTCTGATTGTGCAAGTTCTCCTAATTAGAAAAATGAGAGAGGTCTGTAATTTTCATCATAGGTACACTTCAACTATGAGAGACAAAATAAAAAAAAATTGAGGAAATCACATTGTAGGATTAAAAAAAAAAAAAAACAATTGTAAATTATGGTGGAAAATAAGTATTTGGTCAAAAAATTTGGTTCAACTCAATACTTTGTGACATAACCTTTGTTGGCAATGACATAGGTCAAACATTTCCTGTAAGTCTTCACCAGGTTTACACACTGTAGCTGGTATTTTGGCCCATTCCTCCATGCAGATCTCCTCTAGAGCAGTGATGTTTTGGGGCAACACGGATTCAACTCCCTCCACAAATTTTCTATGGGGCTGAGGTCTGGAGACTGGCTAGGCCACCCAGGAACTTGAAATGCTTTTTACGGAGCCACTCCTTCGTTGCCCGAGCGGTGTGTTTGGGATCATTGTCATGCTGCAAGACCCAGCCATGTTCCATCTTCAATGCTCTCACTGATGGAAGGATTTTTTTTTGCTTAAAATCTCATGATACATGGCCCCGTTCATTCTTCCCTTAACACGGATCAGTCGTCCTGTCCCCTTTGCAGAAAAACAGCCCCAAAGCATGAGGTATCAACCCCCATGCTTCACAGTAGGTATGGTGCAACTCAGCATTTTTATTCCTCCAAACACGGCGAGTTGAGTTTTTACCAAAAAGTTCTATTTTGGTTTCATCTGACCACATGATATTCTCCCAATCTTCTTCTGGATCATCCATATGCTCTCTGGCAAACTTCAGACGGGCCTGGACATGTACTGGTTTAAGCAGGGGGACACGCCTGGCGCTGCAGGATCTGAGTCCCTCTCCGTGTGGTGTGTTCCTGATGGTAGCCTTTGTTATTTTGGTCCCAGCTCTCTGCAGGTCATTCATCAGGTCCCTCCGTGTAGTTCTGGAATTTTTGCTCACCGTTTTCATGATAATTTTGACCCCATGGGATGAGAGCTTGCGTGGAGCCCCAGATCAAGGGAGATTATCAATGGTCTTGTATGTCTTACAATTGCTCCCACAGTTGATTTATTCACACCAACCTGTTTGCCTATTGTAGATCCATTCTTCCCAGTCTGGTGTAGGTCTACAATTTTCTTCCTGGTGTCTTTCAACAGCTCTTTGGTCTTGGCCATGGTTGAGTTTGGAGTCTGACTGTTTGAGGCTGTGGACAGGTGTCTTTTATACAGATAATGAGTTCAGACAGGTGCCATTAATATAGGTAACGAGTGGAGGACAGAAGAGCTTCTTAAAGAAGAAGTTACAGGTCTGTGAGAGCCAGAAATCTTGCTTTTTTGTGGGTGACCAAATACTTATTTTCCACCATGATTTACAATTAAATTCTTTAAAAATCCTACGGTGTGATTTCCTCGTTTTTTTTTTATCTCATCTTAATTCTCATTTTTTAATCTTATTTTAATCTCATAGTTGAAGGCTACTGCATTGGTGATTATGTTTAAGCTGGCAACAAGTTATTTAATCCTAACTGATGCAGTAAGTAGCTTCTTATTTGTTAAACAACCATGTCGAAAGACACATCCTGTGGTCGTGGAAAAGATGTTAGTTTGTTTCAGAAGTGTCAAATTGTGAAAGAGTGGTTCAAGGAGCATGAGACATCATTTTCACACATGGATTGGCCACCACAAATTCCATGCCTGAACCCCATTGACAAACTTTTGATGTGCTGGAGAAGACTTTGCACATTTGTCCACATCTCCCATCATCGTGTGTTTGGAGGAAGGATGCTGAGTTGCATCCCAAGAACACCATACCTACTGTGAAGCATGGGGGTGGAAACCTCATGCTTTGGGGCTGTTTTTCTGCAAAGTGGACAGGAAGACTGATCCGTGTTAAGGGAAGAATGAACGGGCCCAAGTATCGTGAAATTTTAAGCCAAAACCTCCTTCCATCAGTGAGAGCATTGATGATGGAACATGGCTGGGTCTTCAAGCATGACAATGATCCCAAACACACCACTTGGGCAACAAAGGAGTGGCTCCGTAAAAAGCATTTCAAGGTCCTGGAGTGGCCTAGCCAGTCTCCAGACCTCAACCCCATAGAAAATTTGTGGAGGGAATTGAAAGTCCATGTTGCCCAGTGACAGCCCCAAACCATCACTGCTCTATGGGAGAACTGCATGTAGGAATGGGCCAAAATACCAGCTACAGTGTGTGCAAACCTGGTGAAGACTTGCAGGAAACGCTTGACCTCTGTCATTGTCAACAAAGGTTATGTTACAAAGTATTGAGTTGAACCTTTGTTATTGATCAAACACTTATTTTCCACCATAATTTACATAAAAAAATCTTTAAAAATCCTACAATGTGATTTCCTGGATTTATATATATATATGTATATATATATATATATATATATATATATATATATATATATATATACACACACACACACACACATGTGCACATACACACACACGTATATATAGTTGAAATATAGTATATATAGTTGAAATCTTAATTGGGAAAAATCAAACTGTAGCAAGCACACTGCCTCAAATGGATACCTGCCCTAAACATGCGAGTTACTCAGATGTGCAGGAGTTGACTGAAGCACTAAAACAGCCAAAACACAAAATGCAAAATAACAGCAGTGACGTCACCATGAAGAGGGCAGTCCAGGATTTCAGGCAATAGTAGCCAGTGTGGCCTGTATGACTCCACTTCATTCTACTTACAGCTCTGCTTGAAAGTTTTTGAACCCATTAGAGTTTTCTGAATTTCTGCATATATATATCTCTTAAACATAATCAGATTTGTACACATTTTCTAGAAGTAGATAAAAAGAGCTAATAAAATGAGTAAAGTATTATACTGGTCATTTATTTACTGATGAAAATAATCCAATATTACATACCTGTGAGTGGCAAAAGTATTTGAACTTCTAAGAGCAGC
Source organism: Ancistrus triradiatus (assembly GCA_025084515.1). Lineage (NCBI taxonomy): Eukaryota > Metazoa > Chordata > Actinopteri > Siluriformes > Loricariidae > Ancistrus > Ancistrus triradiatus. Next base: position 91,741 of record JAJAGP010002845.1, read on the forward strand.
AATAGTATTTTCAGTCAGTGGGATGACAATTATTTGTGACACCCTGAATAATAATCTATTAAGGTCTGATCTTCCCAACACATGTTTGTGGAAGTGTATCATGGCATGAACAAAGGAGATTTCTGTGGACTTCAAGAAAGTGTTATTGAAGCTCATCAGGCTGGAAAAGGTTTAAAAAACCATCTCTAACTAGTTTGGACTCCACCAATCCACAGTCCTACAGGGGGTATACTATTGGAGGAAAATAATGATTATTATTACCCTACCCAGGAGTGATCGACCAAAAAATAAAACTAATAATGAATATAATAATGAAGTAAAAATGAATAAGTGACCAAATATAGCATTTTTGTTTAATTGGGTTGTCTTCATCTACTTTTAGGACTGTGTGAAATTCTGACGATGTTTTTGTTACGGTTCACCTGGGTAACATGGATGTTAGGCATACGAAGCAAGTCATGGTGCTACGGCCACCCGGTGTCACGGACACAGAACCAGAGGTCAAGGCTGAGGGCAGCACAGCGTCATCCAAAACGGCAAGGAGCAAGCGCAGGGAATTATAGTCCATGCTCGCTACAGGGGCTGACAAGCCTAATAGGGAGGCGGTGACGGTGAGGGTATCTGCCGCTGCAAGCGAGCCAAAGCTGCCGAGGAAGACGGGGTGACCGAGTAGGTAGACGAGGGGAGCGAGCTACAGGATCTTGTATTTACCCTAGCAGGCTAAGCCCTGACAATCACCTCCTGACCGGCCTCCTTCTAGAAAAGCAGTATGGCTGTCTGGTCAAGGCAGTTTTGGTTCGCCTGCCGCGGCACTGCAAACCCCCCGCACTTACCCTAGTCAGCCCCTGTAGCAAGTGGGGACTATAATTCCCCACTGTCGCTTCTTGCCATTTTCGGAAGACTGCACTGCCCTCAGCCTCATCCTCCGGTTCCGCGTCCATGACATGCTACGGCTGGCCACCATGACTCGCTTTGCGTTCCTAACTTCCGCATCTGTGTCAACGCTACGTATTCCCGTATAACAGTGTCATGCTTCATGCGCTTCAAGGAATCTCAGGGGATATCGCCCTGCGCTCGTGAGTGAGTGTTCGCTCCTTACTCCGTTTTGTAATGGGGAGCACTTTCATTTCTCCCCTCGCTCACCACAGCGCTTATAGTGCTATAACTGTTAGAGGTGTTTCCTTTGTGTTTCTCCCTTTTTGTTTTTCCGTTATTTATTATATTACCCTTTTTTTGAGTCCAATCTGCGCGGCGCTTTTGTTTGCTATTTTTATTCCGTTTCTCGCTTGCATCACCTACAGCCCACACTTGGCATGACGCTAGAGCTCCTGGCCCAGACGCCAGTGATCAGGTTTCGTTCCCCAGCTGTCAGCCTCATGTTACAACCCCCTCGTCCGAAAATAGAGGGCGGCGGTGCTACACCACTCCTCGGCATTAAATAACCGCGTTTAGCGGCCGTCTACGCTGCACTGTCGCCCTATACTACTAGCGGAGGCCCCGATTGTCAACGCGCTTCTCGGATCTCTTTCTCTCTTCTTCGTCAGGGATTGAAAGGTACAGGTGGTCCCATCAAGGGGGTCACTTGGGTAGAGCCCAAAGCTCGAGGTAATCTGATCAGGGCGTAGCCGGTAGGTAAGGCAAAGCTTTTTCTCCGCTCTGAAACGGCATAAGGCCATTCAGAGCGTTCTATCCGAGTAGCGCCAGCGATCGCGGCTGCTTCCAGCGGGCTCTCATCTCCCTCTTTCTCAGCCATTTGGGCTTATTGTGCCGCGTTTTTTCTGCGACGCGAGCTTTTGTGTTTCCTGTATTTTTTCAGCCTTCCTTTTATCCGCTTTCGGCGGCCCTCGCTTCATACGTTCGCTCACCCCCCGCTCTAAGCTGCTCTGACGTCACCGCTTCTGTGGCACGTCTGCAGCGCGTGTGCCTCTGCAAACACTCTCTCAGTTCCAATCCAGCCTCCGTTTGCTTGGCGGATTTTCTCCTGTATCGCCCCTTATTTTCCACTGCCACTTTCTGCAGCTCACCCTTTCTCACACACACGTTCGTGCGTGTGCTCTGAGGTGCGCTAATAGGCTGTAGGATTTATTTTGTGTGGAATGTTAAAGCTCCACTGGTATTTCTTAGTTATTTATTCTCCTGTTTATTTGTCAGTGTCTTTATTTTGCCTGCTTTAATTAATGCATCAATAAACTTGCATTTTTATCCTTATCTGCTCGTTTCCCTTGTTTTATTATCCCCCGTCAGCCTCCGCCAGGGGGCTCCCTTTCTCCCTCTGCACTTGGGTCCTCACTTCCCTCTCTCCATACCATAACACCTCAAAGGCGCAGCGCCCTTCATTTCCTTGTGTGTACAGGTTCCCCCCACCCCCACCCCTCCCTTTTTATTTATTTTTATCTTTGTCCATTTCACCAGGAGCTAACTGCAATTGGGTCCTAAAAACCCCTTTTATTTTATATTGTTCACCCATTACCCAGGTGAACTGTAACAGTTTTAGTTCATATTTATGCAAAAATATAGACAAATCTAAAGGGTTCACAAACTTCGAAGCCCCACTGTAACAAATAAAAAGACTAAATATAATCGCTGTGTGGCAACTCTAGTACAGTCCACTGAATGCCTACAAAATGCTTTTATTATGGTTCTAAAACTAATTTTTTATGCAAATTAAACTAAATTTATATAATTTACAAATTCTAGGAAAAGGACACAAAACCTCCCATCAGTGGTTACACATGAGTGAAATGTAACAGAGATTGTTAACTCTTATTCATATCTGGGTATTGTGATTGATGACTCCTTTTAAAGCCTTTTGCTATCACCTTCTTGACCATGTTGGACTATGGAGTCTTGTATATGTCTGTTTAGTATATGTGTCTGTTTAGTGTCTTCATATGGCTGATACTGTATCATACTGCCTTGAGGTTCATTACCAATTGTAAAGCTCTGATACATTTGTAATAATTGCTATACATTTATATAAGGCAATTCTTGGTTTGATACCATACTACCTATGTGTTATCATTAAGCAGAAAGATCTTTTAGGCAACTTAGACATGGAATATGTTACAGAATTACTTACATTTCAATTACTTAACATCACTAAATACTTTTGAATCAAAAATATGTTGTTAATGTTTTAACCTATATTGTTATGCAACTGACTGACTCCTGGACACTTACTTTCCCCTCTCATTTTGTCTCTGTTTTTGTTGTTAACTTATGTGTCTGCTTAAGCTACTGCCCATCTTGGCCAGGTCACCCTTGGTAAACAGATTTTTTTTAAGTCTCAGTGGGATTTGTAGCTGGTTAAATAAATACTACTCTAAGCTAACACTCAAATAAAAGCTCAGTTGGTGCTGGGTGGAGGTTTAACTAAGGGTTTTACATAAACAACAACAGTTTTTACTTACACATTCACACTTTAGCTAGATAGAGCCTACATAAGAACTTTAACTTAAACAGCTTTTGTATGAAATAAACAAACATGAACCCACACAAGTAGGCTCAGAAAAAATGTACTAGATGTGTTACGGGGGTGCGCCATTCAGGAAAATGACGAACCCCAAAAACCAAATAAGAAGGACGGGACCCAAGTGCAGTTAGCTCCAGATGGTTTCATTGAACTGAAATTAACTTAAATAAATTAAACTAAATAAATAAATACAATTGAATAAATAACAGAAATAATGAAAGTCTCTGTGTGTGTGTGCAAAAGCAGCGAATA